>JAHRHZ010000211.1:568911-632588 GCA_024137785.1 Ginglymostoma cirratum | reverse complement strand
CCCCCGGATAATCTTTCTTTTCTTTGGGATGAACCTCTGTATTGTGTCCTCAATTACACCCAGAAACTCCTGCCATTGTTGCTCTCCTGTCTTCCCCGCTAGGCTCTGCTTCCAGTCGATTTTTGTCAGTTCCTCTCTCATGCCCCTGTAATTACCTTTATTTAACTGTAACACCATTACATCCGATTTTTGCCTTCTCTCTTTCAAACCGCAGACTGAACTCTACCATATTATGATCGCTGCCTCCTAAGTGTTCCCTTACTTTAAGGTCTTTTATAAAGTCTGGCTCATTACATAGCACTAAGTCCAGAATAGCCAGCTCCCTTGTGGGCTCCATCACAAGCTGTTCCAAAAAGCCATCCTGTAGGCATTCCATGAATTCACTTTCTTTGGATCCGCTGGCAATATTATTCACCCAGTCCACCTGCATATTGAAGTCCCCCACGATCACCGTGACCTTGCCTTTCTGACATGCCCTATCTATTTCCCGGTGCATCTTGTACCCCTGGTCCTGACCACTGTTCGGAGGTCTGTACATAACTCCCATTATGGTTTTTTTTGCCTTTGTGGTTCCTCAACTCCACCCACACAGACTCCACGTCATCTGACCCTATGTCATTCAGTGCTATTGATCTGATTTCATTCTTAACTAACAAGGCAACCCCACCCCCCTGTCTGCAGTATCTGCCCCGTCTGCACTCCAAACACAGGCGGCCTTGTTGATCTTTAAGGGGCCCAATTCTCTTCCCTAGTTACCCATTTGTCCTTTTAATGTAATTGTAGAAATCTTTGGATTCTCCTTAACCCTGTTTGCTAAAGCGATCTCATGTCCCCTTTTTGCCCAGCTGATTTCCTTCTTGCACTCCCACTGCCTTTATACTTTTCTAGAGATTCACTCAGTCTCTGCTGTCTATACCTGACGTATACTTGCTTCCTTTTTCTTGACCAAAACCTCAATTTCTGTAGTCATCCAGCATTCCCTACACCTACCAGCCTTGCCCTTCACCCTAATGGGAACATTCTGTCTCTGGACTCTCATAATCCCATTTTTTGGAGGCTTCTCATTTTCCAGCTTTTCCTGGGTAACTGTTAAGCTTAAGCAAATCAGTATCTTCTGAAGTCTCCCAACTTAGAAATGGAATTGGCAACTTTTTCAGAGAGCTCCAGATGCCAGGTAGTTTTGACCTGCTAGTCAGTCCCCGTGGAGACAGAACTTCTGCATGTTCTGACACGCAAATCCAATCCAGGCTGTGCAGTAGAACAAAGAACAGTACAGGACAGCAACAGGCCCATTGGCCCTCCAAGCCTGCACTGACACATTTTGCTCTTCCATATTAAAACTGTCTTCACTTACAGGATCCATATCTTTCTATGCCCTTCCTATTCATGCGTTCTTCCAGGTACTTTTTGAATGCTACTGTTGTGTCTGCTTCCACCACCACCACCTCTGGCAGTGCATTCCAGGCCCTCTCCACCCTTTGTGTGAAAAATGTGCCTCGCACATCTTTTAAACTTTTGCCCTTGCAACTTGAACCTAAGTCCCCTAGTAATTGACCCCACCACGCTGGGGAAAAAGCCTCGTGGTTTCTACTCTTTCCATGCCACTCACAAGCTTAGAAATTTGTATCATGTTACTCAACTCCTGTGTTTCAGTGAAAACAAATCCAGTCTATCCAACTTTTCTTCATAGCTAAAATTCCCCATACCAGGCAACATCCAGGTCAAGCTTTTTCTGTACCCTATCTAAAGTATCCACATGCTTCTGGTAGTGTTGTGACCAGAACTGTATGCAGTATTCCAAATGTGGCCTAACTAAAGTTTTGCAAAGCTGCGGCATGACCTGTCTATCCTTAGATTCAATGCCTCTTCCAATGAAGGCGAACATGCCATAGGCCTTTTTTTTTAAAAACTACTTTATCTACCTCTGCTGCCATCTTCAGTGATCTGTGGACCTGCACACCCAGATCCCTCTCAATATCAATGCACTTAATGCCATTCATTATATAATTTCCATCTGTACTTGACCTTTCGAAATACATCCCCTCTCGTTTGTCCAGATTAAACTCCATCTGCCATTTTCTGCCCATTTCTCCAACTGATCTATATCCTGCAGTATCGACTGACAATCTTCCTCACTATCTGCAGCTCTACCGATCTTTGTATCGTCTGCAAGCTAACTCATTAGACCAGCGATAACAAGGTGGAGAGCTGGATGAACACAGCAGGCCAAGCAGCATCAGACGAGCAGGAAAGCTGACGTTTCGGGTCTGGACCCTTCTTCAGAAATGTTCTTCAGACAATGGGACAACATTAGCTATTCTCCAGTCCTCTGGGACCTCGCCTCTGGCCAAAAAGGATACAGAGATGTCTGTCAATACTCCAGCAATTTGTTCTCCTGCATCACTGTATATTCTGGGATAGGTCCCATCAGGACCCAGGGACTTATCTATCTTAATACTTACTAAGACGCACAATTCCTCTTCCTTTTTAAATGGCAACTTAGCTTAGAAATCAGCAGTCCTTTCCCTGAGATCATCTCCCACCAATTCCTCCTCTTTGGTGAATACTGGTACAAAGCATTCAATTAGGAACTCGCCTACCTCTTCTGGCTGCACACATACATTCCCTCCTTTGTCCTTGATTGGGCCAACCCTTTCCCTGGCTGCACTCTTGCTTTTTATATATGTATAAAAAGCCTTGCGATTCTGCTCAATCTTGCCTGCTAAAGACTTTTCATGACCCCTTTCGGCCCTTCTAATTCCTTGCTTAAGTTTTTTTCCTACTTTCCTTAGGTACGTCAATAGTTTTGTCAGTTCCCATCCTCCGAGATCTGTGTATGCATCCTTTGCCTTTTTGGCTAAGATCATAACATCCCTGGTCATTCGAAGCTCACGTGACTTGCCATACCTATCCTTCATTCCCGCAGGAACATGCTGCTCCTGAACACTTATCAACTGCTGTTTGAAATGCAATGATCATCTTCCTTTTAGAAACTCTGGGCTAGTTGAGTTTTTATTTCATTGTGCTGTTAAGAATGTGGAGCCTTGCATGATCCATGGGTTGAACAGGACACCTTCAAAAAGAATCTGTTGTTTCCCGTCAATATGCTTGGCTGGGAAATTTCAGCTGCTGTTCTCACTGATCGTCAAGGTTTCCTCCAATCACCAAATGTTTATGGTCTAATGAAATCTGATACTTTCCAAGTTTGTTTGTTAAATAGCAAAGGAACGTGAATAATTTAATATGTTCTGTCTTGTGTAAGGCTAAGTTCTGATGAATATAAAGATGAATTCTTGAGACTGACTGAAAGGATGTCAAGTTGGTGTACAGACTGCTGCTTTCCCTGGTATCCAGCAGTATCCAACTTTTACAAAATAATCACCCTTCTTTGTCTTTTAAAGGGTTTTTTTAACTGGGCTATTTCCTGAAGATCACTGGAACATTCTTGTGTGCAGTTCTGGAATCCACATGATAGGAAAGATGTGATTGCACTGGAGAGAATGCAGAGGAGATTTACCAGGATGTTACTTGGGCAGGAGAGTTTTAGTTATAAGAAGCGTGGATAGACTGGAGTTATTTTCCATGCAGCAGATGAGGCATGATTGAGATGTATAAAATCCAGGGGCATCGATTGGGTAGACAAGAAGAGACTGTTCTGTCCCCAGGGGGCATAGATTTAAAGCGACAAGATATGAGGAAAACTTTTTTTCAACCAGAGGGTGGTGCCAATCTGGAACTCACTCCTTGTAAGGGAGGATTGATGGAGGCAAAAATCTTCGTGACATTAAAAACAATATAGATATACGCTTGTGATGCCAAGGCATAAAAGCCTATGAGCCAAGTGCTGGAAAATGGGATTAAAATAGTTTAGCTGGTTGTTTTTGACTTTGGTCACAGGACCTTTTCTGTGCAGTAGATATGTGATATTTTTATAACTCTGTACTAACGGTATGTTGACTATAAATCCACTATGCGTTGTATCGCAGAGTGTAGGAGCGAGAGGAGACTTTGCATTTGGAATATTGTGTTCAATTCTGGTCACCACACAACGAGGAGGATGTGGTGGCTTTGGAGAGGGTGCAGAAAAGATTTACCAGGATGTTGCCTCGTATGGAGGACATTAGCTATGAGGAGAGGTTAGAGAAACTTGGGTTGTTCTCACTGAAACAATGGAGGTTGAGCGACAACCTGATAGAGGTCTCCAAGATTATGAAGCGCGTGGACAGTCAGAAGCTTTTTCCCAGCGTGGAAGAGTCAGTTACTAGGGGGGCGTAGGTTTAAGGTGCGAGGGACATGGTTTAATGGTGATGTACGAGGCAAGTTTTTTTGCACAGTTGCTGGTGGGCGTCTGGAACTCACTGCCGGGGAGGTAATGGAAGCAGATACAATAGTGACTTTTAAAGGATGTCTTGACAAATACATGAACAGGATGGCAAGAGAGGGATACGGTTCCCAAAAGGGTAGGGAGTTTTAGTTGTGTCGGGTGGCGTGTCGGTGCAGTCTTGGAAGGCCGAAGGGCCTGTTCCTGTGCTGTAATTTTCTTTGTACTCGTTTCTTTGACTGCTATGTCATTCATTTGGATCGTGTTGAACTGGATCTCGAATCAGTTTTCTCACCTTGGCTCTATATCCCTTGATAGTTATCTCCCACAAAATCTGTTAGTCTCATTCTTCAACACCTCTTTTAGTCAGATCACTCAGCTGTTCTTGGGAATAGGGTCAGATTACATCAACCCTTATTTGGGAAATGTGCTTTCTAATTTTCTTCCCGAATAACCTAGTGCTAACGTTGATATTCTTCCGTCGGAGTTTTGATTTCCTCTACCAGCCAAAAAACATCTCTATCACTATTCAGAATTTCTACTCTTTTAAATATTTTAATAGATTACCATTCGGCTACACAAGTGTATCTGATTATTTATCGATTTAAGCAACCTGCCATCATAACTTGACACTTTAAATACACTGATCAGTTTCTGTAAATCTGTGTTCAAGGCCAGCAATTTCTTTGTTGAAATACACTACCAAAATTGCAGACCCTGAGGTGGGATTTGACCAAGTCTATGTACTATCGAAATATTACTTCCTCCACATTGCATTCCAGCCCCCTTAAAACAAAGACCAGTGCCCCATTGCTTTTTTTGTACCCAGGCCCCTTCAGCTCTTCCACAATTCTGAATCTTTACCCATTGAAAAAAAATTCTGATCTGTCTGTCTTGGGTTTTACTTTCGAATGTTGCCCACAGGAACTACATTGGAAGTCCAAACCTTGAATCTCTTTACAATTGAAAAATCAGGCCTTTTTGTATTGTCAATTTGAACTGGATTTTAGCTACATCACAGAAGTGAACAGTGTGTTTTGTAACTGACTTTACTGTTAGTAAGGTAGCAGATGCCACATTCATGCAAATGCAGCCTTGATGTCAAAGGCTGTCACTCTCACCTCACCTCTGGAATTCAATTATTTTGTCCATGATTGAACCAAGGCAAGTGTCCTCCCTACTTCTAGGGAGGCCCGAGTTCAAGTCCCACCTGTTACGGAGGGATGGAATAACATGTCTGAACAGGTTGTTTAGACAATTATTTTTTTCTTTTATTTTTCCTGCCATCACCACCTAGTCTGGCCTGCATGTGACTCCAGATCCCCAGCAATGTGGTTGACTCTTGGGCAGTTAGGGGCGGGCAATAAATGTTGGTCCAGGCAGTGATGCCCACATCCCATGAATGATTTTTTTTGTTTAGGAAGTCCAGTTTTCTCCCCTCACCACTGAAATAATGGCACAGAAGCTTGTTTCCAAAATATCTACGGAGCAGGCTCAGTTGGCTGATTAACTTTGTTATTCTAGTTAATGTGTTTGTATTGGCCATTTCATGATGTGGATTGAGAGGTATTGTTCAGGAGACTGAAAATCACTCTCTTGCTCTTCAAGATAGTGACGTGATTCTTTACGTCCACCTAGGAGGATGTGCAAGGCCTTAGTTCAATGTTTGATACCTCTGACAGTGTGACACCATTGGCATTACACTGGATTGTCAGCCTTGATTTATTTGCAGATGGCCTGGATTGTCACTTGAATAATCAGCTTTCTGCTTGGGTTGAGAGTGCTGCCAACCCATCAGCTAGAGGGGAAAATTCAGAGATACTTCAGTCGGTTTTGTGACCTGGACCGTGCTCCCTGAAAGGGAATGAGAATTTAAAAACTTCCACTAGGTGTTTGGATTTGCATTTGACCAAGATTAATTTGCAGACTGTTGGGGAAAATCTGGGGTGTAGCCTACATTAGACGTCTTCCAAGAGCCAGGACAGAGATCATAGGATGAATAACCTCTTTCTGTATCTAAATATTCTATGAAATTTAACATGAAATGATGTACAGCATTGCTGTAGAAACATAGAGCAATTTTTTTTTTCAAATGGAGTAATTGTTTTTTCCTAGAAATGTATTTTACTGGCCTGATCCTTTGTGGCCTGGAGGTCACATGTTGAACCTGCACCAAGCCTACAGTTGGTACATCGGCATAATTAGCTCTGTTTGTCTAGTTCAAAACTATGGAACAGGGAAGAGTATTTTGGAAACAAGAATGAATGTCCAGGACCAACCATAAGTGGAACCCTCACTGTATTTTTGTTGCCTGCCTTTCCTACTTTTGAAGTCACTGTTCCTGTGGATTATTACTCTTGTTTTGCAGGATAGATGTAATCTGCTGTGGAGGGATTTGAGAGTTTTGGATTTAACTTGTTTTCTGGATCTGGGTTGTTCGCTCACTAAATTCCTGTACTGTTTAATGGCGACAGTTTATGAATGTTGATGTCTATAGATCAGCAATTGTATGCTGAAGCTTATTTTTGAGGAAATTAATCATTCATCTTGTAGCCAATGAGATAAAGAACAAACATTGATTTAAGTCATTTCTTAAACAGGAGCATAAAATTCTTTGGCGAAGCAACTCTTCGACGAAACATCCCTCTTCCAATTTTTCTTTTGTTTTGTCTAGTATGTATTCTAATGAGCTATAATTAGCACATGATCCAATTTAATTCAGTATTCAAACAAGGCAATAAGGAGTGGCAATGTCAATCCATATAATTAGTTTCATTGAGAATGTAAATTGAGGCAGTGACTGACTCCTGCCTGCTTGGAGCACCAGATGTATGACTGAAGTGTGCAGATAGCCACACGATGCTGGAAACGCAATGTTTAGTTTTGTTTCTGTTACTTCCTTTGGTTTTCATCAGACCTTTGATTTTCTAGTGTTTAATGCTTCTAACTGCATTTATTTAAAAATACTTTAAAAGTGATATGACTATATTGTTGTCAATTACATTTCCTGTGTCAGACAGCAAAATTATACTTGTATTGTGACCTTAAAATTTAAAAGGTTCTGCACTTCACAGATGTTTTATAAAACAGAGTAACACTGAGCTTATATAAGGCAGTATTAGTCAGCTAACTGAAAGATTGGTCAGCAAGAAAAAGACTTTAAGGATTACCTCAAATAACAAAGAAAATTACAGCACAGGAACAGGCCCTTCGGCCCCCCAAGCCTGCGCCGATCCAGATCCTCTATCTAAACGTGTTGCCTATTTTCCAAGGATCTGTATCCCTCTGCTCCCTGCCCATTCATGCATCTGTCTAGATACATCTTAAATTACGCTATTGTGCCTGCCTCTACCACCTTCGCTGGCAATGAGTTCCAGGCATGCACACCCTCTGCGTAAAGAACTTTCCACACAGAGCTCCCTTAAACTTTTCCCCTCTCACCTTGAAGTCGCGATCCCCTAGTAATTGAGTCCCCCACCCTGGGAAACAGCTTCTTGCTATCCACCCTGTCTATACCTCTCATGATTCTGTAGACCTCTGTCAGGTCCCCCCTCAACCTCTGTCTTTCCAATGTAAATAATTCTAATCTACTCAACCTCTCTTCATAGCTAGCACCCGCCATATCGGGCAACATCCTGGTGAATCTCCTCTGCACCCTCTCCAAAGCATCCACATCCTTTTGGTAATGTGGCGACCGGAACTGTACGCAGTATTCCAAATGTGGTCGAACCAAAGTCCTATACAACTGTTTCAGAGATAGTAGGAACTGCAGATGCTGGAGAATCTGAGATAACGAGGTGTAGAGCTGGATGAACACAGCAGGCCAAGCAACATCGGAGGAGCAGGAAGGCTGACGTTTCGGGCCGAGACCCTTCTTCAGAAATGGGGGAGGGGAAGAGGGTTCTGAAATAAATAGGGAGAGGGGGAGGCGGATAGAAGATGGAAAGAGGAGAAGGTAGGTGGAGAGGAGACAAGTCAAAGAGTCGGGCATGAGGCCAATAAAGGTGAGTGCAGGTGGGGAGTTAGGGAGGAGATGGGTCAGTCCAGGGAGGACGGACTGGTCAAGGGGGCGGGACGAGGTTAGTAGGTAGGAGATGGGGGTGGGAGGAGGGGATAGTTGGGAGGATGGACAGGTTAGGGAGGCAGGGACAAGCTGGGCTGGTTTTGGGATGCGGTAGGGGGAGGGGAGATTTTGAAGCTTGTGAAATCCACATTGATACCATTGGGCTGCACGGTTCCCAAGCGGAATATGAGTTGCTGTTCCTGCGACCTTTGGGTGGCATCATTGTGGCACTGCAGGAGGCTCACGATGAACATGTTGTCTGGGGAATGGGAGGGGGAGTTGAAATGGTTCGTGACTGGGAGGTGTAGTTGTTTAGTGCGAACCGAGCGTAGGTGTTCTGCAAAGTGGTCCTCAAGCCTCCGCTTGGTTTCCCCGATGTCGAGGAGGCCACAACAGGAACATCGGATGCAATATACCACATTAGCAGATGTGCAGGTGAACATCTGCTTGATGTGGAAAGTCGTCTTGGAGCCTGGGATGGGGGTGAGGAGGGAGGTGTAGGGGCAGGTGTAGCACTTCCTGTGGTTGCAGGGAAAAGTGCCGGGTGTGGTGGGGCTGGAGGGGAGTGTGGAGCGGACAAGGGAGTCACGGAGAGAGTGGTCCCTCTGCAAAGCAGATAAGGGTGGGGAGGGAAAAATGTCTTTGGTGGTGGGGTCGGATTGCAGATGGCGGAAGTGTCGGAGGATGATGCGTTGGATCCGGAGGTTGGTGGGGTGGTACGTGAGGACGAGGGGGATTCTGTTTTGGTTGTTATTGCGGGGACGGGGCGTGAGGGATGAGTTGCGGGAAATGCAGGAGACACGGTCAAGGGCGTTCTCGACCACTGAGAGGGGGATGTTGCGGTTCTTGAAAAACGAGGACATCTGAGATGTACGGGAGTGGAATGTCTCCTCCTGGGAGCAGATGCGGCAGAGGTGAAGGAATTGGGAATATGGGATGGCATTTTTGCAGGGAGGAGGTGTATTGTCGGTAGACCCTAGGTGGACCCCACCACCGAAGGCATTTTTTCCCTCCCCACCCTTATCTGCTTTCCAGAGGGACCTGCACATCTGCTAATGTGGTATACTGCATCCGGTGTTCCTGTTGTGGCCTTCTCGACATCGGGGAAACCAAGCGGAGGCTTGAGGACCACTTTGCAGAACACCTACGCTCGGTTCGCACTAAACAACTGCACCTCCCAGTCACGAACCATTTCAACTCCCCCTCCCATTCCCCAGACAACATGTTCATCGTGAGCCTCCTGCAGTGCCACAACGATGCCACCCAAAGGTTGCAGGAACAGCAACTCATATTCCGCTTGGGAACCGTGCAGCCCAATGGTATCAATGTGGATTTCACAAGCTTCAAAATCTCCCCTCCCCCTACCGCATCCCAAAACCAGCCCAGCTCGTCCCTGCCTCCCTAACCTGTCCATCCTCCCACCTATCCCCTCCTCCCACCCCCATCTCCTACCTACTAACCTCGTCCCGCCCCCTTGACCTGTCCGTCCTCCCTGGACTTACCTATCTCCTCCCTAACTCCCCACCTACACTCACCTTTGCTGGCCTCGTCCCCGCCTCTTTGACCTGTCTGTCTCCTCTCCACCTATCTTCTCCTCTTTCCATCTTCTATCCGCCTCCCCCTCTCTCCCTATTTATTTCAGAACCCCATTTCTGAAGAAGGGTCTCGGCCCGAAACGTCAGCCTTCCTGTTCCTCTGATGCTGCTTGGCCTGCTGTGTTCATCCAGCTCTACACCTTGTTATCTCCTATACAACTGTAACATGACCTGCCAACTCTTGTACTCAATACCCTGTCCGATGAATGAAAGCGTGCCGTATGCCGCCTTGACCACCCTATTGACCTGTGTTGTCACCTTCAGGGTACAATGGACCTGAACACCCAGATCTCTTCATGCATCAGTTTTCCCCAGGGCTTTTCCATTTACCCTATAGTTTGCTTTAGAATTGGATCTTCCAAAATGCATCACCTCGCATTTGCCTGGATTGAACTCCATCTGCCATTTCTCCGCCCAACTCTCCAATCTATATTCTGCTGCATTCTCTGACAGTCCCCTTCACTATCTGCTACTCCACCAATCTTCGTGTTATCTGCAAACTTGCTAATCAGACCATCTATACCTTCCTCCAGATCACTTATGTATATCACAAACAACAGTGGTCGCAACACAGATCCGTGGAACACCACTGGTCACAGTTCTCCGTTTTGAGAAACTCTCCTCCACTACAACTCTGTCTCCTGTTGCCCAGCCAGTTCTCTATCCATCTAGCTAGTGCACCCTGGACCCCATGCGACTTCACTTTCTCCATCAGCCTACCATGGGGAACCTTAAGAAATGCCTTACTGAAGTCCATGTATATGACATCTACGGCCCTTCCTTCATCTATCAACTTTGTCACTTCCTCAAACAATTCTCTTAAGAAGACATGACCTTCCCTGCACAAAACCATGCTGCCAATCACTAATAAGCCCATTTTCTTCCAAATGTAGATAGATCCTATCCCTCAGTGTCTTCTCCAGCAGCTTCCCCACCACTGACGTCAGGCTCACCGGTCTATAATTACCTGGATTATCCTTGCTACCCTTCTTAAACAAGGGGACAACATTAGCAATTCTCCAGTCCTCCGGGACCTCACCCGCTCAAGGATCTGCAAAGATACCTGTTAAGGCCCCAGCTATTTCCTCTCTTGCTTCCCTCAGTAACCTGGGATAGATCCCATCCGGACCTGGGGACTTGTCCACCCTAATGCCTTTTAGAATACCCAACACTCCTCCTCCTCCTCCCCCCCCCCCAAAAAAAAAATGCTGACTTGACCTAGAGTAATCAAACATTTATCCCTAACCTCAACATCCGTCATGTCCCTCTCCTCGGTGAATACCGATGCAAAGTACTCATTAAGAATCTTGCTCATTTTCTCTGACTCCTCGCATAACTTCCTTCCTTTGGCCTTCCCCCAGTTTAGCACTCTTCCTTTAGGATCACTCTTGTCTTTGTCTGTCGGTATTCTAAAATTTATGGAATTGTGATCACTATTCCCAAAGTAATCCCCTACTGAAACTTCACCTACCTGGCCGGGCTCATTCCCCAACACCAGGTCCAGTGTGGCCCCTTCCTGAGTTGGACTATTTACGAACTGCTCTAGAAAACCCTCCTGGATGCTCCTTACAAATTCTGCTCTATCTAAACCCCTAACACTAAGTGAATCCCAGTCAATGCTGGGAAAATTAAAATCTCCCATCACCCCTACCCTGTTGCTTCTACATCTTTCCATAATCTGTCTACATATTTGTACCTCTATCTCACGCTCGCTGTTGGGAGGCCTGTAGTACAGTCCCAACATTGTTACCGCACCCTTCCTATTTCTGAGCTCTGCCCATATTGCCTCACTGCTCGAGTCCTCCATAGTGCCTTCCTTCAGCACAGCTGTGTTATCCTCTTTGACCAGTAATGCAACTCCTCCACCCCTTTTACCTCCCTCTCTATTCTGCCTGAAGCATCTATATCCTGGGATATTTGGTTGCCAATCTTGTCCTTCCTTCAACCAAGTCTCAGTAATAGCAATAACATTATACTCCCAGGTACTAATCCAAGCCCTTAGTTCATCTGCCTTACCTACTACACTTCTCGCATTAAAACAAATGTACCTCAGACCACTTGTCCCTTTGCGTTCACCATCTGCTGTCTGCCTACTCTTCTCCTTATTCACACTGACTTCATTATCTAGTTCCTTGCAGGCTTTAGTTACTACCTCCTTACTGTCCTCTAACCTCCTCATTTGGTTCTCATCCCCCTGCCACATTAGTTTGAACCCTCCCCAACAGCATTAGCAGAAGCACCCCCTAGGACATTGGTTCCAGTCCTGCCCAGGTGTAGACCATTCCATTTGTAATAGTCCCACCTCCCCCCAGAACTGGTCCCAATGTCCCAAAAATCTGAACCCCTCCCTCCTGCGCCATCTCTCAAGCCACTCATTTATCCTGCCTATTCTTTCGTTTCTCCTCTGACTAGCATGTGGCACTGGTAGCCATCCTGAGATTACTACCTCTGAGGTCCTACTTTTTAACTTGGCTCCTAACTCCCTAAATTCTGCTTGTCGGACCTCATCCCTTTTTTTTCTAACCTATATCATTGGTGCCTATATGCACCACGACAGCTGGCCGTTCACCTTCCCCCTTCAGAATGTCCTGCAGTCGATCTGAGACATCCCCCTGCCCATGCACCTGGGAGGCAACATTCGGGAGTCTCGTTTTCGACCACAGAACCACCTATCCACTCCCCTTACAATCGAATCCCCTATGACTATAGCCCTTCCACTCTTTTTCGCGCCCGTCTGTACAGCAGAGCCAGCCACGGTGCCGTGAACTTGGCTACTGCTGCTTTCCCGTGGTGAGCCATTTCCCCCAACAGCAACCAAAACGGTATACCTGTTTTGGACGGATATGACCGCAGGGGACACCTGCAGTGCCTTCCTGCTTTTTCTCTGCCTTTTGGTCATCGTTCCCTTTCTCCCTCAGCAATCCTAATCTGTGGTGTGACCAATTTGCTGAACGTTCTATCCACGACTTCCTCAGCATCGCGGAAGCTCCAGAATGAGTCCATCTGCAGCTCCAGAGCCGTCACGCGGTCTAACAAGAGCTGCAGCTGGACACACTTCTTGCACATGTAGGAGTCAGGGACATCAGCCACGTCCCTGAGCTCCCACATTGAGCAAGAGGAGCATAGCACTGGCCTGGGATCTCCTGTCATTTTTACTCTTAAGTTTAACTTAGTCCTACTGTAATATTAAATACTAGATAAATGAAATGAAAAAAATTTACCAAATCACTCTACTTGGCAGCACATTTTTTTTAAAAAAAAGCCTTACCTTATCAACACACCACAGAGTCATCTTTGTTTGGTCAGAGGAGGATGGCAGTTGGGAAACACTACACATGTAGTACCCAAATATATCAGTTCACTCACCTTCCCAGAGCCCCATTTGACCACTCCCACTCAGCTCCACTGCTGAAATGAAGGGGAAAAGTAGAGAGACTCAGTAGTCTAGAGAGGGAATTCCAGAGCCATTGGCCTTGATGTCAAAGGCATGGGGAAAGCTTGAATACAGACTTTAGATGAGTGCAAATATGAGAATAGGATGTTTACAGCACATAAGGAGGCCATTCAGCCCATCAAGTCTGTGCCAGTCAAAAGAAAATCTGACTACATGAATCCCATTTTCCAACTCTTGGCCTTGAATGCCATGGCAGTGCAAGTATATGTCTGAATACTGCGGATCACAGTGATATGGATTGGAGTCCTGAAGCAATTTTTAAAACAAGTGTGATAGGTTTGAAATCGAGACATTGTTTACCCATTTGGCTGTTTGTTTTTTTTTTTGGAAGGCTTTTTAAAAAATTGTTTATGGGATGTGGGATCTTTGCAAGTCGGTATTTATTGCACAGCCTACCTGTCTTTGACAAGGTGGTGTTAATCCGTTGCTGAACTACAACAGACCTTGGGATGTAGAGGCATGTATGAGCAAGGGAAATAAGCTGTTAACAAAGAACAAGAATAACGAGTTGTTCAAAAATGGTGGCAGAACTTGCTTAAATGTCAGCTTTGCAGCATCATATTGTTTGTTGCACAAAGAGAGAGAATTGCATATTTCAGACTACATTAAATTTCACCAAAAAATTGATTTTTGTGCCTGAGGATATGTAGTTTAGTGTCCACATCTTTGAGTCTTGTCATTTTTGGATCTTACCTGTGGCTTATGTGTAGAGGGCCCAAAGTACTCTTGTGTTACTTTGAAAAAGGCACATGTACACAATGCATCTGGGTGATGAGTTAAACTGTCTCAACCTTAACTCTCAGATAACAAGGTGCAGAGCTGGATGAACACAGCAGGCCAAGCAGCATCATAGGAGCAGGAAAGCTTTCCTGCTTCTATGATGCTGCTTGGCTTGCTGTGTTCATCCAGCTGCACACCTTGTTATCGCGGATTCTCCAGCATCTGCAGTTCCTATTATCTCTCTTGACCTTAACTCTCCTCCACTTGTTCTTCAACCTATGGGTTTTTTTTTTTTGCCTTAGCCTGTCCTGTGAGCAAGCTTTTTATAGAGTTTAGATCCCATTGCCAGGTTTAAAATGCTGTCACTTTATAACCAGTGATTTTTATATTTTTCTGTGTCACTATCAGACCAGTCCTAGTGTCTTTTATTAGCAAGTCCAAAGATTTTTATTAGCAAGTCCTGGCATGAAAATGTGTTGTCTTGAATTTTTAGTGATGTGAGCATTCGTTCCTGTCATTTCTATTGGTTTGTTCCCAACATTCTTTGAGCTTAGTGCTGTTTGACAAACCAGAAATCTTAAACCTTACTTGTCAGTCTATTTTAGGGCAATCTCAAGCACCAACAATAAATGAGTTGGTGAACGTGTCAAAAAGCAGTTTGGTGACCACAATATCATGTTTAGCACACAGGATAAGGAAGTTTTACACTGTGGAGTTTGGACTTTCCAACTCCATCCTTTTAAGATGGTATTCAGCCAAGGGGCCTGGTTGTCGTCATCTTCCTTGGCATTAAAATCCATGAGATATGATCTTTGGGGTAATACACTTGCTAGATTACGATATGGACTGGATGAATTCGATTGGTCAAATTACTCAACATTAAGCAAAACCTACTTTATCCATACACTATAGCTAAAATACAACAAAAAGAACTAATTTTAGAATAACTTGACTCTATTGGAAAATTTAACAGCATTTACTTAATTACTCACAGTATCCCATAAACACACCCTTGGTAAAACAGATTGTCTCACATGCAATTCTAGCACCAAGAAGAGAACTCCCAGCTTTTAGCTGTAACAAGGAGATGAAAAACTGCTTCCACATCTAGCTTCGAGACCCCAGCAACTGCTACTGAAAAACTAAAACTCAAAATCCTAGTTCTTTGGGAGCTTGACCCCACTCATTAAGGCTGCTTTTATTGTTCCAACCTTTTTTTAAAACACAAGGTCTCAAACTGTTTACTCTAGTGGCTCTGAGTAGACTACTTTTCAGCCCTCTCTCAACCTTTCTTCATTTTTCTAAAAAAAAATCGAGGATGGAATACACCTCTTAAAGCCATAGTATCGTCACAAATGTCTAAGTTTGAAGAGAAGGTTTCTTTTAGTTTGTTCTCAGTAGGTGCATAAATGCTGATGAGGTTGGAAAAGTATTATCATTTGAGCTTAAAATGAGTGCCTCGGGATGCTGATTGTTAGCAGGGAGTTTATGAAGTCTTTTCATTTCCTTTGTGATAGCAAAGCTGACTCATGACTTTTGTGTCATTGTTCTGATTTCCCTTTTCTAGGTGCAAGTATAATTACTATTATGTTCTTTTGATTTGCCTACTTTCACGACTAAATCTTGCTAGAGGTGATTACGTCAGTGCGTGGATGTCAAGAGTTTGTGGGCCCCCATAGCCATTACCCTCAGATCAAATGAATGGGGATTCCCTTTTGTCCTTCCAAACACAAGTGGACTTTTCTTGGGAGTTGGAGAAATTTCTCCAAAATTTAGCTGCTTTTTTTTTTTTTTTGTTTGTTTCTTCTCTCAAATGGTGTAGTTAGAAGACAAGTTGCATTGCTCGTGGCTTTGTTCTGGCTTTTTGGGTGGGGTTTCTTGGACCAGATGGTGTTTTATATCCTTCGGTGTGTGTGCATCAAATCATATTCACATGGGAAGATGCTGGTTTTTCAGTAGCCTGACATGTTTCCCATTGAATTTAGATACAGTGAAGTGAGGTCTATATTCGATTGTTTAGGATTAACTCTTTTGTGCAAACTGTTGAATAATTTTAGGCATAAGGATATAGTTTGAGATAAATTGGTTGATGATGATAGAAGTCACAAGTTGAAATTGAATGTTATGATGACTGATTTTTAGTTTTTATCATCCTAATAACCAGCTTCTTGCTCTGGAGAAAGGTTAACAATGAAAAGCTGATGCTAAGTCTGGTATGCATGGTGCAACAGTTTGCTAATCCTTCCTGCAGACTGTTCTCTCATCCAGGTAGACAGTAAGGAATTTCTTCTTTTTTATTGGCTTAGGACAAAAGCAGAGAGTCTTCTGGTAGTCCACCTGGCTGCCCAACTCTTAGTCACCCTTCTGCTGTCCCTTATGTGTCCGTCCTTGCCCAAATGTTCGGATGTGTTGTTTCTTCCCAGACCCAATGGGCCTTTTCTGTACCGTATACCTCGAAGACATTATGCTCCATGCCCATCTACCTGCAGCTTTATGTTTGAACCTTTCCAAATAGGTTTCCACTCTTGCTGCAGCACTGCCATAACCAGTCATGACTCTGCCGTTTCTGTCCATAGTTGACCACTCCATTCTCCAGTAGTGCTTCTTCCATAACATGGAGCCAGGTAAGATGCCAATCCACCCAGTTATAGCAAGAGAATTTCCTGCAATGGCTCACTTGCCAGTCCTGCACCCTTACTCCTGGGGTCCTCCAAGTAACAATCCTTCAGAGCAAATCCATCCATCCCAAACAATTTATCATGTTGTCCAAATTGACACTGTCTGAAAACATACCATGCATGTGTACGTTGATGCAATCCAGCAGAAATGAAGTCCCTGGTCTCTTGAACCTGGCATTGTCCCTGTTTTGTTGGGCTGCCTGTCCAACATCCAGTATTGAACGAAATGAAATGTGTTTCGATGAAATATCGAGAAGACCAAAGCCACAGTCTTCTGCCCTCTAAACATCAATTCCGTTCCTCTACCTGGCAGTTGTCTGTGATCCAGATGATTCACAATATTGAAATTGTCTGGGAGTGAGCTACGTTTTTACTCTATTTCCCTCCTCAAGACCGACTTCTTAACTTACCTGCCTTCACATCTTCCTCAGGCCATCTGCCACTGAATATCTTATCCATACTGTACAATCCCAAGACAGTGCCTGATTGACAAACTTTCATTCTCTATTGATGAGCTGATCCAGAACTCTGCTGCTCATTTGCTACTTTGCAGCTGATTCATTCATTACCTCTGTACTAAAGGGAAGGTGATGGCCTAGTGGTATTATCACTGGACTGTTAATCCAGAGATCCAGATAATATTCTGGGGACCCGGGTTCAAATCTCGCCACGACAGATGGTGGAATTTGAACTCTGTATCTGGAATTAAGAGCCTAATGATGACCGTGAATCCATTGTCGACAGTCAGAAAAACCCATCTGATTCACTGATGTCCTTTTGGAAAGGAAACTGCCACCCTTACCTGGTCTGGCCTACATGTGACTCCAGACCGACAGCAATGTGGTTGACTCTGAACTGCCCTCTGGGCAATTAGGGACGGGCAATAAATGCCGTCCAGCCAGCGACGCCCTCATCCCGTGAATGAATAAAGAAAAAAAAAATTGGACTAGGTTTGTTCTTGATTTTTAAATGTTTCATTGTTTTCAGATCACTCTGTCCTCTCCACCACCCTATCTTCGTGGCCTCCTCCAACGCGACAACCTTCCAGAGTATCTACAGTACTCCAATTTTGGCCATCTGTATGCTTATCGACTTCCATGGCTCCACTGTTCGTGGCTGTGCATTCAGTGTCTGTGCTCAGCAATCTCATATATAACCCTTTTTTTTCTAAATCTCCTCTTTAAAGACTGCTCTTAAACCTACTTCTTTAAGCTTTTAGACACACCCCACTGTCTCCTTTTTATTCAGTCTCTTTTTTTTTTCTGATTTGCAATCCTTTGAGGCTACATGTTTTACTTTGTTAAAGGTGTTACATAATTGTTGTTTGAACTTGTAACCTTCTGACTCAAGGCAAGAGTATGACAGACTGAGCCAAGTTTATCTGTGTGTGACTAATTTTACTAATGGATGTAACTTGTCTTCTAGAACCTTGTCTAAGCAACACCTGTTTTCTGGCTTGCTACAGGAGCAAGCTGCGCTATGTCTTTGAACCCTCCCACCAGCAATGATGCATGCCTGAGCATCGTGCACAGTCTGATGTGCCATCGACAAGGTGGGGAGAATGAGACCTTCGCTAAACGTGCCATTGAGAGTTTAGTGAAAAAGCTCAAAGAAAAGAAAGATGAATTGGACTCACTGATTACAGCTATTACAACCAATGGAGCACATCCCAGCAAATGTGTTACAATCCAGCGGACCCTAGACGGAAGACTACAAGTAAGTGCAAACATGAAGTGTAGATTTTGTAACAGTGCTGTTCACATAAAATACCTTTGCTTCACGGATGCACTTTTTAAAGGGTGGTGGCTTTACAGCAGCTATTCTAAATTAGCAATGCTTTTTGGGAACCATGAAACAAATGGCAGTTTATCAACTGATCGCCAAATACGTTTGGACATAGGTAAAATATTCTGCTTCTCAGTCACCATCAATAGCCCTTCTTCCCAAATTAGCTTTCCATGAAAGCACGAGATAGAACACCTCTCCTTTCCTCCTCGCTTCTATTTTGTATGCTCTATTCACTGCTCCCGACATGATGTGCCCAAGAGGAGACTGGGTGACTACAGGAGATCTCCGTGGCTTAGACGTTCTAGTCGCCTGTCATTTAAATTCTGCAGCATGCTCACCTCTCTATTCTCTGGCTTCTGAAATATTCCAGAAAAGCTCAGTGCAAGTTTGAGACACAATATATCTTTTCAGTGGGAACTTTACTATGGCTCACTACTGACTTCTCAGTGGCAATTAAGGGTGACCAATGAATGCTCACCTTTCCAATTGTTGTATAAGTTTTTATTATTTCTACTAAACTAATAATAAGACTTGACTCCAGCTCCCGTTCGAAGCAGTTTATCTTCCTTACTTAGTACTAAGGAGAGGTGAGTGTCGATCTCCACCGGCACCCGACTCTGCCAATACAGAGTATAACAATCTCCTTTATACTGTTAACTTCAGAGCAGGGTGTTCCCGTGACATCTTGTTTGTCGATTCATTCATTGTAAGTTTAAAGAAAACAGACGCTGTTCGAGGTAACAAGAATGCTGTCTTACAGATACCTTAATAATTACTTCTTCAAATGACCTTTGGCATGCAGCTAGCACAAGGAGCGATATACAGTTTGATTGAAGCTCTAACTTACCAGTAACTAGGCTCCACAGAGATACAAGGGACATCTCTAATTCAGCCTAAAACCTTGGTATAGTGACAATATATCGAGAGATCCTCCTCTAGCTAAGGTAACATGCACATAGTGATAACGCAGTCTGAGTAACTACCTCCCGACTTCCGCTAAGCTCATTAAAACCCCACATGCTAAACTAATTAAAAATTCTTTCTCTATGCCATCAGTTTCTCCCATGTCTGCCCTTTCTGTCTTGGCCTAAATTCCCATCTACCTTCGTGATGTAAAATTTTTTCTTCCACACCAATATGTTGATCACATGAATAAAAAGCTTCTGTCAAATCCTCACACAATCTTATATTCTATCTCTTTGCGTCTGACATTGACTTCCTCTGTCTATCTTGCATAAGCCCACCTGTTCCTGGGCAAAGTATATCAAGCCACATTTTGTAGTAATATGCTACCTTTTCTTTCCTATAAATTCTGTTGCTGGTATTGCTGCATCCTTTGCCCCAATTTCTTAGTTCCTGACTGGAGTAGGGAGTGTCAGACAGGCACTGTCAATTACAATACTTTTTTATAATTGGCCTTCCAGACTTGGCTGTGTACTAAGTTCTTTGTTCATGGAGCGCCGTGAGTTATTTGTGATTGGTCACTTTGAATATTGGTGGAAAATGGTTATCGTAAAGTCACAAATCAGGCTATTCAAATTGTTAAAACCCATTGAATAACAGCATACACAGTTGCCCTGTTCTCATGAAAGCAGTATAGCTGCAAAAATATGTCTGTCCGCACATCACAATAGTGTGGGCTGTGGTCATAATGCTTCTTTTCTTGGCTGGTGTAAACCTGAGAGTTTGTTTTGCTGTTGGTTCAACGTCTTTACTTCAGGATTTTTTACCTAGCACTTCCCTTGAGATTTGCTTTGTATTTGGCTGGAAAAGAGCGAGAAGGATCTGTTCTTCTGCAACCAGTATCTGTACATAACTAGCTTTCTCTCAACCTATTAACATAACATAAATTTGCTCAGTTCACATCTTACCTTCTACCTCCATTTTTTTAAAAAAAAAAATGGACATAGGAGTAGAGAAACCAGAAAATTAGCCCTTTTTATTAAAATTGCTTAGATCACAGCTGGCATAATGTGGCCAGTTCTGGGCATCCCACTTCTGAGAGGATTACGAGGCTTTTGAGTCGATGCAGAAGTTTACTAGAATGGTACCAGGAATGACAGGCTTTATTTATGTCAGGTGATCAGAGGAGCTGGAGTTATTCTCCTTCGTCCACCAATATTAAGGGTGATTTGGTTTCAGTATCCAAAATAATGGGTTTAATGGAGTAAGTAAAAGAAGTTTTTTGTTTTGCACTCGTCAGGACATTTAGCAAGAAATATCAAAGTAAAGTGTGAACAACATTTTATACTGTATGAAAGGAGGGTGCTGATTTGTTGGCAGGTGGTCTCTGACTGGTATAGGTGCTGCCACGGAGGATGCTGATGAGTCAATTACAAAGAGCTTTGCCAGAATGTATTTTATCAGCAATACTCAAATTCTGAACTAGCAAACAAAAGAAAGAGAAATTGTTTCCAGTTAGAGGATGCTCACTGATGAGAGGATACAGATTGAAGGTAACTGGCAAAAGAACTGAAGGTGATGTGAAGAAGCAGAGTTTTTTGTTCAGTGACTTGAACGCACTGCCCAAAAGGAATTGATTTCAATAAGACGCTTTTAGAAGTGAAATAAATGTAGGCATGAATGGGAAATAATTTTCAGAGCTATAAGGGAAAAAATTGGATAATTAGGACTAATTGGATAGCTCTAACAAAAAGCCAGCAGAAGCTCAGTGAGTTGAATGCACCTTTTTCTCGCAGTATGGTTCTAGGAGATGACTCCTGAAGAAGTCTGTCTGACCTTGCAACATACTGTCCTGCCTCTCAGTATTTTCCCTTGCCAATCTGTGAATGTGTTGTTTCCTTCCAAATCTATCAAGTGTTAATCAGATGTTATCATACGTGGCATACTCTATTGCTGACCATGATGGGAATGCACTGTGTCATTGAAACAGGTTGTGTGCGGCTTTGTCTCATTTCCAACTTCATATCCTCTCCATCATGCTGCCTCCATCCATCTTTTCAACCGTAACTTTATTTCCAACTCGGCTTTAATTTTCCTGCTCAGCCTTCTACCGTCCACTGTTTACTTGGGCCTTATATACAACTGCTGCAGATAACGATATAGGAACAAAGTAGACCATGTAACTCCTTACACCTGTTCTAAAATCAACATCTTGGGTGGATATTGTTGGCTTCCTCATACAGGTTGTAGAGTATCAAAGGCTTGAGAATAAGTAGCTTGCCAACTACGTTTTGTGGGAGATTGGGGTTTCAGATATAGTTGTTTCATCAGGTATTCAAATTGGAACAATTGGGTTGTGTGTTTATATTTATTTCAGCAATGCTTGTGCAAAGTTTGTTTGAGAGCATTACAGCCACCTGTTCCTTCAGTTATGATAGCAGGTTTGTTGGCTCTTCTACTTTTGCATTGTTCCATTCTGTAATGAGCTAAAATGGTCATTATTGGTTCTGTATGTGCCTTTTGACTAGCCCAGCAATTTCTGAAAATCTGCATCATCTCCCTTGATGGCCGAACAGTTAAAGGGCCTGGCCAATCTAGTACTGAGTCATGCAGACTAGTAAGTACAACAACATCAATAACTGAAGGTTGTGCGTTCTGAGGAAGGGTCACTGGATCCGAATGTTAACTCTGATTTCTGTTCTCAGATGCTGCCAGACGTGAGCTTTTCCAGCAGCGACTTCTGTTTTTTGTTTCTGACTTACAGCGTCCGCAATTCTTTCAGCTTTTATTGAAGGTTGTGCCACAGGTTAGAAAGCTCATTTTAAAGAAGAAAACCAAACACTAGGCTTCATTGCTGGAGGGATGGAATTGAAAAGTATGGAACTTGTGTTAAACCTGTATGAAGCTTGGTTAGACCACACTTAGATTACTACATGGTGCCCCCAGATTCAGTCTTCCTGTCACTCAGGAAAGGGGGATTTGATACCACGTGGAGTGAATCAAATTGACTGAAGATTGGCATAGGTGATGCTTGAGTTGCTTCCTGCCTGGTCTAACAATCCAATAGCCCCTGGCTGTGCCCATGTTGCAAGGATTGCTCCTTTGTTCCCCGACTCCTTTCGAGCATCAGGCCTGACTGTTATTCAATCCTCTCCCAAAACCATCACCCTTGCCTTCACCCGTTTGGTAGTTCAACTCTCTCAACCCTTCTCCCTAAGGCAGCACCCTGACTTCCTTCCCCACTGACAACCAAACTCTGATTACCCTTTTCCCTAAATCAGTGTCTCCCTGAATCTCTCCCAGTCCCCATACAGGTCCAGGCCTTGAGCTGAGTGAGGTTCCTTGCATGGCACTGTTCCTCCAATCACAAACTGTTTCTCTCCCATATTTTTGGCCAAAGCATGGGAGAGAAGTGTCCTGGAGCTACAAAGCTATAAAGTCTTCTGGTGAGATTTGTCTGTGTATGAAGGATAGGCTCGAACGGTCCTGTAAGATTCTTCCACCGGTCATATTATGACCCAAGGGCTATCTGTTAGACACTCCTGGTGTAGAGTCACTGCAAAGGTTTTGAAGATGCTTTACAAGGGTGAAAGTAGAAAGGGGTTGGTATGCATGTCAGAAAAGGAAGCTGACAGGCTGCATCTCTTGAAATAATGCTGAAGTCTTTAAACTTGTGAAACAGCGTAATGTGGCATCCCTTTATTCTGATACAGGTAAGACTGAGATGAGGAAGAATTTCTTCTGAGGGTTGAGAGCCTTTGGAACGTCATGCCGGTTAGAGCTGTGGGGGCAGAGTCCTAGTGTATATTTAAGGCTGAGACAGATTCTTATCAGTAGGGGAATTAAGGATCGTGGAGAAGGACAGGAAAGTGGGCGTGAGGAACTTTGGATAAATCCTAATCCTATCGAATGGCAGAGTAGGCTTGAGGGGTTGCATGGCCTACACCTATTCCTACTTCTATAGTCATATGGCGTTGGAGGTCACTAACAGAAGATAGTCACCAAGAAATCCAATAGGGAATTGGAAGGAATTTCTTTCTCCAAAAGGTGGTCAGGATGTGGAACTTGTCACCAGGAACGGTTGAAGCAAATTGTTTGTTTGAATGCATTTTAAAGTGATAGCCAACTATGAGGGCAAAGGCCTCATGGTTATTGTGGGAGGAGGCCTGAATGAAGTATATACACTAGCCTGGATTAGTTGATCTGAATATCTTGTTTGTGTTGTATATCTGAAACAATCCTAAGTATAATGTTAGCCTAGTACGATATGAATTGCTCCCTCCTTGAACTATTCAAAGCTTCATCAGCACTGCAGTGATTGCACTGAAGATAAGCTGTTAACCTTTCCCAGGACCTTGGTACAATAATTACAAATGAAGCTTTGAAAGTTGATTAGAACTATGATTTGTAAAGTGAGCTGAACAAACCCTTAATTGATTGGTAAGCAGGTCAAATTAATTCTTTTCGAATGTACGATATTCAAGGCTATAAGATGTGCAAAGTGAAGTTTAACCATTTCCCCTCACCCCTTAGGGAAACCGATTTTAGGCGAATCCCTGAAGCCAGACTTAGAATAGTAAATGTTGCTCCGGTTTACTTGTACTGATGCTATGTCCTAATCTAAATAAAACCTTTTACAAAGGAGAGTGCATTTCTCCCGGTTTAACCATACCTAATGTGATAAAATGATTTCTCTGGACTGCATGACTGGAGTGTGATGCTGTCTTGTTGTTAGAAGTGAGTTGATGGATCAGAGGATTTTTGCAGCTGAGCATAGTAGTTCCCTCCCCTGCCCCACCTCACACTCCCAGCTCGTTGCATCTGAGAGTGGAATGAGTTATACTGGCCTTGTGTTAGGAACCAGAGTGGAAGACTGTTTTGTCTGAAGTATTGTGTCCAGTCCTTCAGGGAGGACCTGAAGTACGTATAGCTCTTCAAATGACAACATGAAATTGGTAGGATTAAATGGCATTTCAGGTTCAGTGATTCTGCAGTGAAATGAAAAGAACAGATAAAGCTGTCAAATTGTAGCCTCATCAAAATGGTCCTCACTTTCACAGAGTTCAACTAACCACAGCATTTCATCTCACAGATTTTTTTTTTTGGTGATGCTATCTTGAACGACTGCTAAGAGTCAGGTTCTTTCAATGAAATGTTGAAAGTCTCACTCCCCGCCAACAAACTCCTGTCACTTCTCTCCCACTTCTTGCTCCCCTTCATTTAATTCAAAAAAAGCCTGTCTTCCTGAGCTGCAGTTGGAGGGCTGGTCTGCCCTTGGAGGAAGACTGATCTGCTGTTGACAAAAGTCAACAAATAAGTGGGGAAAATGGCTCTTTAATGGGACATGTGAATGTTTAAATTGATATCCTTGTTGCAGGATCGTTATGACCATACCAAACCCATCAAAATATAAGATAGCATAGATCCTAACTTTTTCTTAGTCTTAAAGATAAGTGTAAGCATTCCAGATGCAATTCGATTGGTAAAACTACTCAACTTTAAGCAAAACACATCATATTTTTGTACTACAGTTAAAATCCAAAGAAAATTAAAAATAGAAACAATGGCTTAACTCTATCAAAATGCTTAACAAAATGATATATTAACTACTGCTAATTAACTTCCGGTATAGTAACATCCCACACAAACACACCCTTGGCAAAGTCAAATTCAGTAAAAGAGATTCTGACATGAAATTCTAGCAGCAGGAAGAGAACACCAGCTTTTAGCTGTAATGAAGAAAGGAATGAGAGCTTCCGCATTCAGCCTCAAGATGCCATCAACTGCAAAAAGCTAAATTCTGGCTCTGTGGGAGCTTGACCCCACCCATTCAGGCTGTTTCTATTGTCCCAACATTTTTTAAAAAACCCAAGTCCTCACAAGCTGTTTACTTGCTCGGCTTTGAGCAGACTGCTTGTCACCTGTCTCAACCTTTCTTCGTTAAAAAATAACTAGAACAAAATACACCTCTTATAGCCATAGTATTGTCACAGGATGCATGCCCAAGTCAGTCCCACCATTGGAAAAGTTCTTGTGGGTCCCAGTTAAAAATCTCCATCCCTCACTGCCTTGGAAGATGGACAAATGAGGAGTGCTTAGTTGCCCTCTAATATTGTTTTGCTAAGGTACAGGCCCGGCTCCTCCTCCACCCCAATCTCATACTCTCATGCCACCCTCCTGCTCCCAATGAAGTGGTCTGACTCCAGTGGCCCAATTCTCATTCCCCTCCTCCGCAAGCCAATTGGTCCCATTGTCTATCCCACAGACTTTGCTGTGCGTCTAGGCCTCTGGTTGAGTGAAACCATTCACACTGTGTTACTGTTCTAATCGTAGTTTCTCTGCAGCCTTTGAAGCTGATTGTTTATTAATAAACCAGTAAACTGGAGATAAATGATTTCTGATTGAACAAGCAGCTTGTTTTAAAATCTTCCAAGTAGATTTATCTGGACTTTGAATGAGGGCTTGGAGGACGATTTGATGGCTTGCCTGTTCTAGTTGGTAGAGGTCACAGCATTGGTGAGTTGCTATAGTGCACCTTGTAGATGATGCACACTGCTGCTGCTATGTGTCACTGGTGGATGTGGTTCCAATCTATGGACTGCTTTGTCCTGGATGGTGTTAAGCTGCGTGAGTGCACTCATCGTGGCAAGTGGGGATATTCCATCAGGTGGACAGGCTTTGAGTAGTCAGAGGTGAGTTACTTACTGCAGGATTCCTAGCCTCTGACCTCCCCATGTACCTGGTGCAGTTCAGTTTCTGGTCAATTGTGAACCCCAGGATGTTGATGGCAGAGCACTCGGTGCTGGCAACACCATTGAATGTCAAGGAATAGTGGTTCAATTCTGTCTTGTTGGAGATGGTCATTAGCTGGCACTTGTGTGGTATAAATGTTACATACAGTCTTGGGTGACTGTCTGTGTGGAATTTGCATATTCTGCTTATGGTTTGCATGGGTTTCATTGGGTGCTGTGGTTTCCTCCCACAGTCCAAAGATGTGCAGGTTAGGTGAATTGGCCATACTGAAATTGTCCGATGTGTTAGGCTAATTGGATTAGCCAGAGATAGAAGATATGGTGGGGAGCTGGGTCTGGGTGGGATGCTGTTCAGAGGGTTGATGCAGACCTGATGGGCCAAATGGCGTCCTTCCGCACTGTAGGGGTTCTGATTTTGTGTAAATTTTCTTCGGTTCCTCCTTCCATTTCTCTCTTGTGATGAATTTATCTCTATTACTGAGTAAATTGGCTAAGAAATGTTTCAGTGTTTGCTCATCATAATTTTGAAGATCTCTATCAGACTTCCCTTAACTTGCCTCTGTTGAAGAAAATTCAAATTTCTTGAGCTGAGGTGGAGGTGCCTATGTTGAGTTGAGTGGACAAGGTGTGAAGTCACATGACACCGGGTTATAGCCCAACAGATTTATTCGACATCACGAGGACTGTTGGACCGTACCCTGATGTCATGTGACTTGTGACCAATTTCTAGTTGTTCCTCCAGTTTTCCCTACAACGTCATCAACGTACAAAACCTCTCAATTCTATTTCCAAAATGCAGATTATGTACTCTTTAAAGCAGTAAGACAGCAGTGTAGAAGAGAATCTCACCGGTCGTATTTTGAGTCGGGTAAAATTGAGGCGAGGAGAAAAGGCTGTCCCTTTTGCAGAAGAGTACTCCTCGGAGTGAACCAATGTCAGGGGTCAGGATGCAGGGAACAAAGCAGGATTTTCTGATGAAGGGTCTAGGCCCGAAACGTCAAGTTTTCCTGTTCCTATGATGCTGCTTGACCATCTTAGGCGTTTTGATTTTCTTTGTCCTTGTTATTGCCATGTGGTGTTTAGTAACGCGGGGCTTCCTAAAATGCGGTCCCACACCCCAAGTAGAAATTTTTGAGTGCCTGCCATGGAGGCCTTACCAGGTTGTAATAGCTGTACAGTTGCCATCCCTGCTTTGTTTTCAGTGAAGGGATGCAATAGTTTAAGCCTTGAAATGGGTTCGCAGAAGGAAAAAGTTTGGGAAGCTCTAATTGGTGTTCAGTTATTTTTAAGGATGAGCGACGTGTTCGATCGACACGGTGACTCCAGGAAAGATAAAATCTACTTAGAATTGAGTCAAAGTGGCTTTCTGTTTGCATGTTTCGATCAAATATGCTTGGACGATTAAGCCTGTGAACGAACGACAGGGGCTGCTCGGTGCTCTGTGTGTGTGTGGGGGTGGGGGTGGGGAGGTGGGGAGAGGTCGGCGGTGTTATTGTGCTGACGGGGTGGAGGCGGTGTACGTTGCACTGTGGCGCCAGTGCAGCCGGCGTCACTCGATAAGTTTTGACATTTCGCCACAATGGAATAAACAAAAAGCGCTGAACAGGGTCGCTGGGGTCGGTGAAGATGAGGAACGAGTGTCAAGTTTCAGAGTGGAGACTGGCTAAAAGAATGTGCAGAATCCTACGTTTGGTGTCATTAATGTGCTCGGATAAACAGCTGATGTTTTTTACTTCTCCTTATTGTTATTAACTATTTCCGTACCAATTTATTCACATTTGCATTTTCTGAGTTTCATTATTTGTTGCTGTGATCATATACTCTAACGATTTTAATGTGGTAAAACCAGAATTGCGCACGCTTAATGTGTTTTGAAAGTCCAGATAAGCCAAATCTGTTTCCACCACTTCTCCCCTTTCAAGCCCTGAAGATGCTAGTTCTTAATAGTTTGGTTCTGCAGATATTGTTGCCCTCCATTTTATTGTCAGAGGCCATTCTTTATGGAGTCAGCCCAAGGCAAAGAATGTGAAAAGCATATTTGATGGGCCATCAGTCAAGCATGGTGCTGTCCTTACCCAGCACTTAGAAACCCATCCAGTTTCCAGCAAGGTAGTAATCAGGAGTTCAAAACCATTCCAATCATCTCTGAAGAACCCAAACACACTGCAGCCAGTTGCAGTGCTGTTGTCTTACCTTTGTTGAAATCAGCTAACTCAGTAGGTTGTGAATGAAATCTAGCAATTCCAATCATCTGTCCCATATCGTATCAGGGAAAAACTAAGATGTCAGAGGATGTTGCAATAATCACAGGGGCCTCTTGCTCCATGGCATCACTAGGAAGCCATTTGTTCAAGTCATGCATTTTTTTTAAAAATCCATTCTACTTGCAGACTCTATTACTTAAAGCCCAGTGTAGTTACAGTGCTAGTAGATTGGCGGTGGATATTATTGTCATTGTATGCGAGCTCCAATAGAGCTGAACTGTCATGTTTACTTTCGTAGATGTCATCAAAGCATCAGCACTCGGTAAGGACAGAGTCTATATATTTGGGGACTTTCTTTTCATGCTATACACTGTTCTAAACAGTTTGAAAACACGAAGTGGTGCTGTCAGGTGAAGAATGGAAGGATGTCAGACTGACTGAGGCTTTTGATCCGGCTCGATAAAGTACCATATTTGGATGTGAAATATTGACTTGCAGCCATCAAGAAAGGAAGTTGAACTATTTAACAACTTTGTTATTTACGATGCATTGTGAAAATCCCATGGAAGGACAAAACCACGAATGTGCCAGTCCCCTCAGAAAAATTAGCCTCTATTTCCAACTGTCCAGATATTTGGAATGGATTAATTAATGACCGTCTGAGAGAACTGTCTTACCATTGGGAATGATACAAATAAAGTTCACTGGATGCTGGAGGAGGAATAACTGAATGTTAGCATGAACAAGCTAGATTAATACCAGTTGTTGCAGTCAATAACATGGTGTTTTTGGGGAAGAGTTAGTAGGCCTGAGAGTTAAAAGGAGCTATATCAATAATCGCACAACTTAAAATAGAATTAAAATAGCAATAGAACTAAATGCTGTAGTCAATGGTAATTGTTTGATGTTAATCATCGTCTTATTGTTGATTTTCTTTTAACCTCTTTTTCTGACGGTACAATCCATTGCTGGGCTAAGCTTCCTTTGGAATTTGCCATTGTCAGCAGTGAGATCTTATAAATGATAGGATGAATAATCAGTCACCTTTCCTGATAGATTATCAGCACCTTTTGCTTGTGGAAGAAACACTGATCGCTCCTCCCAACTATCAAGATTAGTGGTAGAATTGATTACTGAGTGTTGCGAGTAAGGTGGATTAGCAGGTAGAGATATAGTTAGTAACTTTAGGCACAGAAAAATCTTTTTAACTCTCAGAATTTTACAATACGGAATGTGGCCATTTGACCCATCATGACTGCACTGGCTCCTAAAACAGCCACCAAGCTAGTCCCACCTCCAGCCCCCTCTCCCTAACTTCATCCCTTTCAAATATATATCAAGCTGTCCTTTGAAACCTCCTGTGGAATCTGCCTCCACCACGCTCCCAGACAATTTATTCTAAATTCTAACAACTGACGGTGTAAAGAAGTTTCTCCTTTTCTCGCTCCTAGCTTTCTTGCTGACAATCTTGAAATTGTAAACTCCTAGCTACGGACATAACAGCTTGTGAAAACAGAATGTCCTTTACCCTGTCATAACTGTTCACAATTTTGAACACCTCAGTAAGGTCACCTCGTAATCTTCTCTGCCCCAAGAAGAATAAGCCAAATCTCTAATCTTTCCTTGTATCTAAAATCCCTCATTCCTGGTATCGTTGTATCCTTTTAAGGTTGCAGACTTGCTCGCTGAGCCGGTGTGTTTAATTGCAAATGTTTCATCGCAAACATTTCATCACCCTGCTAGGTAACATCATGAGTACACCTCCAGTGAAGCGTAGTTGTTCGTGGGTTGCACTCGGATGGTATTTCTCTCCCATCTGTGGGCCAATTTAGGGGTGTTGCACACCTAGGTGTTGAATATTTTTGAGAAAATTTGTAGCTCAGGTTGTGGATGAAGTTGTAGACTTGCTCACCGAGCAAGTCTGCAACCTCATCTACAACGCGAGCTACAAATTTTCTCAAACGTTAAATCTCTTTTGAATTTTCTCCAAGGTTTTAACATCCTTCCTTAAATAAGGTGCCAAGAACTAAACACAATACTCCAAATGTAGGTTTGACCAATGATTTGTGTGGCATCGCTTCCTTGCTTTTATACTCTATACCTCGATTTATAACCGCAAGGATCCTATAAGCCGCCTTAACTATTTCAACTTGCCTGACCACCTTCGGAAACTCATTCACGTGAACCCCGAGGTCTCTCTGCTCCTGTACCCCCTCAAAGTTGTACCGTTTGAGCTTGTGTTGACTCTCCATATTTCATCTACCAAAATGCAATACCTCTGCATTGAAATGCATTTGCAAGGTGTCTGCCCAATTGGCCAACTTAACGATGTTCCTCTGAAGTTGCTCAGAATCCTCCTGACAATTCCGTATTCTCCCAAGCTTAGTATCATCAGCAAATTGAGATGTTGCCCTCAACACCCACCTCCAAATTGTTCGTGTAAATCAGAAAAAGAGTCCTAACACTGATCCCTGTGGACCACCACTTTCAGCTCCTCTCCAGTCTGAGCAATGCCCATCCATACCAACTGTGTTTCCTACCTTTTAGCCAACTTTGAATCCAAGCTGCCAAGAACCCAACAATCCCAAACGTTTCGAATTTGCTAACCGCATGTATCAAATGTTTTCTGAAAGTCCAAATATGATATCCACAGCACTACCCTCAACCACACCTGTGCCGTTTCGTCAAAGAACTCAAGTTTGTCAGATATGACTAGCCCTTGACAAAGCTGTGTATACTATCTAGTATTAACTTATTTTTGTCTGTATATATTTGCCTTATCCCATATTATGGCCTCCATCAGTTTTGCCACTACTGATGTCAAGCTGACAGGTCTGTAGTTTCCTGGGTTATGCTTTGTCCCTTTCTTAAACAACAGAGTCACACTTGTAGTTCTCCAGTGGGACTCATCCTGTGTTCAGAAAGGCCTGGAAAATTTCTGTCAACAGCTCCGCAGTTTGCTGCCTTAGCTCCACTTAGCAATGTCGGACACCTTCCATCTGGGCCAGGCAACTTCTCTATCTGGAGTGTTGCCAGCCCTTAGCACCTCTTCATTACCTATCGCCATACTGCTCAGTTGCTCGACACCCACGTTTTCAACTAGGCCATTGTTACGATCTTCTAACTTGGTAAAGACAGAAGCAAAACATTCATCTGGTGCCTCTGCCATATCCTTTTCTTCAGTGAGCAGTTTATTCCTAAAGGGCTCCATGCTATCCTTCACTAATCTGTTACTATTAATATGTTTGAAGAAACCTTGCAATACAACAGATAATTTCACTTCAAAAGAGCTTGATAAGATTTTTTGAGATATCCAGAGATAATGCTAATGAAATGGAGTTATTTCTGTGAGCAGTCTGTTGGTATAGGTCTCAAATTTGTAGGAGTTTAGTTCAGCAGTGATTCTGATCTGAGCTGGTTGATTCGGGTTGACTTGAAGATTTGATCACAATCTAGACTGGCATTTAGGAGCCTCAGTAAGAGAGGCTGCGCTACCAGAGTTAGAACATTACAGCACAGTACAGGTCCTTCGGCCCTCGATGTTGCACCGACCTGTGAAACCAATCTGAAGCCCATCTGACCTACACTATTCCCTTATCATCCATATGTTTATCCAACGACCATTTAAATGCCCTTAAAGTTGGCAAGTCTACAACTGTTGCAGGCAGGGCATTCAATGCCCTTACTACTCTCTGAGTAAAGAACCTACCTCTGACATCTGTCCTATATCTATCACCCCTCAATTTAAAGCTATGTCCTCTTGTGCTAGCCGTCACCATCCAAGGAAAAAGGCTCTCAAAAGGCTGCCAAAGGAAGTGGGGGAAGCTTGTACAATTACAACACTTTAAAAGGCATCTGGGTGGGCATATGAATAGGACGGGTTTAGAGAGGTATGCCACCCTATCTAATCCTCTGATCATCTTGTCTGTCCCTATTAAGTAACCTCTTAACCTTCTCTCTAACAAAAACGGCCTCAAGTCCCTCAGCCTTTCCTCATAAGACCTTCCCTCCATACCAGGCAACTTCGTATAAATCTCCTCTGCACCCTTTCCAACGCTTCCACATCCTTCCTATAATGCGGCGCCTGATATCTGTCATAGATACAAAAGTTCTAATTTTCAAACAAACCTGGATTCTGAAAAATTCCCAACAGATAGAAAATAATGAATGTTACTCCTGGATAGATGAGAGAAAGGTGAGAAACAGAATGCAGAAAACCTAAGGCCAATTATTTTAAATCTGTTAAAAGAAAATGGAATCTGAGGAGATTTGACACTTGGAAAATATCAATGCAATCAGACAGTCAGTATGGTTCTGTGACGGGGTAATTGTCTTTGGTTAATTTTGTACAGTTATTTGAGGAAGTAACAAGAAACATTGGCTAAAGGAAAGCACCTAGATCTAGTTTACTTGGATTTCCAAAAGGCAGTTGATATGACATAAAGTTACTCACCAAATAAAAGCTTGTGGTGTTGGGAAGTAACATATAAACAAAGATCGAGGATTGGTTAACCATCAAGAAGCAGACATTAGGGATAACTGGGTCATTTTCACGTTGGCAAATTGAGGGATTAAAAAAAAACTATCGTAATTGATATCCGAATTGGATGAACGCACCAGATGGATGACTGGTACATTTGCTGGTGAGAAAGTAAAGTTGTGAAGAGAACTTGGAGTCTACAAAGGGACACAAGTGGAGTGAGTGGGCAAAGAATCTGGCAGTTCGAGTATAATGTGAGGAATTATAAGCACTTTGGCAGGAAGACTGAAAGAGCAGCATCCAACTGAAATGGAGAGAGACTAGAGAACACTAAGATACAGAGCGGATCTAGGTGTCTTGGTGCATGAATTACAAAAAATTATTACACAGAGTTCACCAAGTGATTAGGAAGATAAATGAAATTATACTTGTCATTAGCGAAATGGAATATGAAAGTAAGGAACTTTTGCTTGAGTCATAAAGCCATAGAGATGTACAGCACGAAAGCACACCCTTCAGTCCAAGTCATCCGTGCTGACCGCATATTCTGAAGAAATCTAGTCGCCTTTGCCAGCATACCTCTCTAAACCCGTCCTATTCATATGCCCACCCAGATGCCTTTTAAAATGTTGTAATTGTACAAGCTTCCCCCACTTCCTTTGGCAGTTCATTCCATACATGCACCACCCCCTGCATGAAAATATTGCCACTTGGGTCCCTTTTAAATCTTCCTCTCTCACCTTAAACCTATCCCCTCTAGTTTTGGACTCTTCCTCCTCGCTCCCCCCCCACACCCGGGGAAAAGACCTTGTCTATTTACCCTATCTAAGCCCCTCATGATTTTATAAACCTCTATAAGGTCACCCCTCAGCCTCCTATGCTCCAGAGAAAAATAACCCCAGTGTATTCAGCCTCTCCCTATAGCTCCATGACTCCACCCCGGCTACATCCTTGTAAATCTTCTCTGACCCCTTTCCAGTTTCATAACATCCTATAGCAGGGAGACCAAAAACAGCATAACCAATATCCTGTGCAGTGCAACGTGACCTCCCAACTCCTGTACTCGATGCACAGACCAATAAAGGTAAGCATACCAAATGCCTGTGTCTCCACTTTCGAGGAACTATGAACCTGCGCTCCAAGGTCCCTTTGTTCAGGAACACTCCCCAGGACCTTACCAATAAGTGCATAAGACCTGCCCTGATTTGCATTTCCAAAATGCAGCACCTCACATTTGTCTAAATTGAACTCTATCTACCACTCCTTGGTCCATCGGCCCATCTGATCAAGACCCCACTGTACCCAGACCTAACCTTCACTGTCCATTACACCTTGAGTTTTGGTGTCCTCTGCAAATTTTCCAACCATGCCTCCTGTGTTCACATGCAGGGATGAAAAGCGGTGGATGCCAGCTCCAGTCCTTGTGGCACACCGCTGGTCACAGGCCTCCAGTCTGAAAAGCAACCCTCCACCACCACCCTCTGTCTCTTACCTTAGAGCCAGTTTTGTATCCAAATAGCTAGTTCTCCCTGTATTCCATGTGATCTAACCTTGCTAATCATTCTGAGATGTACAGGTGAGGTCACATCTAATGTAGTGGGCAGTTCTCCTATCCTTGTTCAATAAATAACAAGACTGTATTCAGAATGGGTTCACTCAACTAATTCTACCTTATGGGAGAGATTAGGCAGGTTGTCTCTGAATCAGGTGGAGTTTAGGAGAACGAGAGGTGGTCTTATTGAAAAACATAAGATCCTGAGGGGACTTGACAGGGTGGATGCTGAGAGATTGTCTCCCCCACGTGAGAGACTAGAACAAGGGGACAAAGTAAGGGGTTCTCACGTAAGTCTCAAACTTTTCTCACCAAAAGTTGAGTCAATGGAGCTCTCTTCCACATCGAGTGGTGAGGCAAGGCCATTGAATATTTTTAATGAAGAGGTGGATTCTTGATTAACAAAGGGTCCGAAGAATATTCGGAATAGGCAGGAAGATAGAATTGAGGCGGTCGGAACAGTCATGATCGAATTGAAGGGTGGAGCAGGCTGTAGGGACTGAATAGCCTACTAATGTATGTTCATTATAGAGGAAACCAGACCCTGTATTTTTTCTTTTCTGTTAGGCAGACAGGAGAGATCCTGTGATTTTTATTTGAGGAGGAGCCAGAAATTATTCATATGTTTGTTTCTTTTGACTTAGTAGAATTTGCCAAAGAAACAAACATATGAATAATTTCTAGACGCAGTTTTCCACACGCAAAGCCATGCTAACTATCCCTAATCTGTCCTTGCCTTTCCAGATGCATTTAGATTCTGTCCCTTTGAATCCCCTCCAACAACTTAACTACCACGGACATCAGGCTCGTTGGTCTGCGGTTCCCTGGCTGCTCCTTGCAGCCTGTCTTAAATAATGACACAACCCATTAGCCACCCTCCAGTCTTCTGGCACCACACCTATGGTTCTTGATGGTACAAATATCTTTGCTAGCTTCCCACCGTGTCCTGGGATACACTTGACCAGGTCCTGTGGATTTATCTATCTGCATGCATTTTGAGACCCCCAACACCACCTCTTCTGGAATGTGGAGTCTTTTCAAGCCATCAGTATTTACATACCTGAGTTCTGTACCTTCCGTGTCTTTCACCATGGTAAATACTGATGGAAAATATTCATTTAGGATTTCATCCATCTCCTTTGGCTGTGTACATAGATGACCTTGTTCTGATGAAGGGTCTAGGCCCGAAATGTCAAGCTTTCCTGCTCCTATGATGCTGCTTGGCCTGCTGTGTTCATCCAGCTCCGCACCTTGTTATTGCGGATGACCTTGTTGGGCTTTGTGGAGCTCTGTTTTCTCTCTAGTTACTCTTTTGCCCTTTTAATATATTTGTAGAATCCCTTTGGATTCTATTTTACCTTGTCAGCTGAAGTTATCACATTCCCTTTTTGCCCTCCTAACTTCTCTCTCCTGTGTATTCCTACATCCCCTATACTCCTCAAGGGATTCTCTTGAACCCAGCTGCCGATATCTGACACATGCCTCTTCCTTTCTCTTGACTAGTGCCTCAATATGTCAAGTCATCCAGTGTCCCCTACTCCTGCTAGCCTTGCCCTTCTCACTAACAGGAACATGCTTGCCCTGAACTCTTGTTTCTCACTTTTTTGAAAATCTCCCACTTGCCAGGCATCCGTTTTACCTGTGAACAGCCTCACCCAATCAAGTTTTGGAAATTCCTAATACCAACAAAATGGGCCTTAACCCGAATGTAAAGCTTTGACTTGTGGACTGGGCCTATCTAATTTATTAAAACTAATAAAATTATGGTCCCTGGTCCCAGAGTGCTCCCTCGCTGACACCTGAGTCACTTGCCCTGCCTTATTTCCCAAGAGGTGGTTGAGTTTTGCCCCTTCTCTAGTAGGGCCATCTACATTTTGATTGAGGAAGTTTTCCTGAACACTCTTGACAAAATCCTCTCCATCCAAGCCCTTACTGCTATATGGCAGTTCTTGCATCAAGGATGGCATCTTAAGAATTTCACGCACCTTTAATAAGAAGTTAATTGAGTGCTTCAGGATATTTTGAGGATGTGGTCAGGTTCTTCAGGATGCAAGTTGCTTCTCTTTGCAATACTGGAAAATCGATTCGGACCTCTGGGCACTGCAGACGATTTGGCAGACAACAAATAGTTTTCAAAAGGCCTCCGTGTTTAGTAGCAGGGAACTGAGATGGACAGAACTGATAGTATAGCACCAGGTTAGTGCAAGGTTAATGCAGAAGATAGTGGGCTTTCCGATGTTCAACGACACGGTTAAGCCATACAATAAATGTATTTGATGATATTTCATTAAATAGCATTTGGAATTGACGGAATTTTAATTGTGTTTGCATTTCAGGTCGCTGGCAGGAAAGGTTTCCCTCATGTGATCTATGCCCGACTCTGGCGCTGGCCAGATTTGCATAAGAATGAACTAAAGCACGCCAAATTCTGCCAGTTTGCCTTTGACTTAAAATATGACAGTGTCTGCGTCAACCCATACCATTATGAGAGGGTCGTCTCACCTGGAATTGGTGAGTGGTGAAGTGTGTTATTAGCTTTTACAGAATTCACAAAGAGCTCACAAGTGCAACAATTTAAAATTGCTAACCTCGCACCTATTTATTCCCATTCCGTAAGTTTCCTCGAACTCTCTCTGACGTTACTGGTGAATTCCTGCTTTGTGAAAAGAGAAATACTTGGGCATACACTGCTGTCATTTTATTGACATGTCCAACTTAAGTATTCAGCATTCTGGAAAATTAGGTGAGAAAGCCAGACGTCAAGAAGTAAATGTTTAGTTAAAGCTCAAATTTTGTAGGCAGAAGATAAACTGAGGAAGCTGAATTCACGGCTTTTAGTTTCTAAGAGATTGAGCTGGATGTAAGCAATTGTACAAGTTCTTGAGTCATCACCTGAAAGAATCACTGAATGAAGCAAGTGGGGAACCTTGGAGTTGGAGGGACCAGCCACAGCATAGATATTGACTTAAAATGAAATTGTATAACCTTGGAGATGGCTTATTGAGAAGTGCACGATACTAGATCCCAAAAAACAGATTTTGGAGTTTCCCCGATAAAGAATTGGATTGTTACAATTGTTCGAAGGTTGAAGTCACGGAGTATTTATTGTGGCAAATGGGCACATGAACAATCATGATGAAAACCTTGAAGTTAGCCAGAACTCTTAAAGAAGGGAAGTGTTGACAGTTTTGAGAACACTTGATGTAAAAGAGCAGAACAGGAATTAGCGAAGTCACTGGTTAAGAACTCCATATTTGTGAGAAGGCAATATGAACTGTAAGCGGAACAAAAGAAATCATTGTGACCGAGATAAATTTGGTGTTACGTTGCCTCTCCTAACAAATTTCATAGGACAGCAAGGTTGGTTTTGAACTGTGTTCAGGGAAACTCTGGGAAGTTGACGCTGGATGAAAATCACACTCGGTTGCTAACTTTGTGTTGTATCTCAGGAACATATGGAGCATCTGATTAGCTGCAGAGTGAAGCCATTGACTGGCTTTTGTCATGGTACACGAGAGTATTGCTTTGTAGTTGGCCACAGATAATGGCTGACTGGAAGTATGAACGGTCCTTTCTCTTTCTGCAGCTTTCTCTTCCTTCAGACTCCAGTGGACACTAAAAAGTCTCTATTTTTGTTTTGCAGGTGTCAGTCTTCAGAACACAGGTCAGTATTTCAAATTACTTGTTTGAACTTGAAAGTGTTTTTACATAACCTTGTTGAGACACTCTTCAAAGTTCTGTCACTGTGGCGAGAGAATTTATGCAACCTCTATACTGATAGAGGAGCACTGTGGATTATTGTTTAGTAAACCTACATCAATGGCTCTGTGGAGAATAAAAGCTGACTGAGTTTAGGTAGAAGAACAGCTTTGAATTGGTACTTAGGTGGCTCAAGTGTTTTCCTAAATCAAAAAAAGCCAAGTGACATAGTTAATGTTGCAGCGAGAATATGTCTCATGTGTTCCTAGAACTTTTTCAACATGATTCCAAGGTAATTGAAAGCCATGTTATGGCCTCAAGCCATAGAAGACAATATTACAGTTGATGGCCAAAAGCCTGGTCAAAAACTTCTGTGCAATAAAGGACAAAAGAGTGAGGCTTCAGAAAAATTCTAGAGTTTGGGACACCTTGACGACATGGCCATCAGTGGTGGAGCAATGAAAATTCAGGATGCTGAAGCCAAAACGAAATTGGTTCACTGTCTTGCAGGGTTTGGGGCTGGAGGATATGAGAAGAATGGGTGAGACCTTTGAAAGCAAGGTTATGAATTTTAAAATCCTTTTAGCAATGTACGTCAGCGAGCACTGATGGGCCGATTAGACGGTGTGCATAAGGACACGGATAACAGCCTTCGATAGCCTCAAGGATACAAATAATAGAATGTATGAACTGAGCCAGCACTGGGTTGGAATAGTTGGGCCTAGAGCTAACAAAAAGTTGGATGACCATTTCGGCAACGCGTGAGCTGAGGTCAGGCAGTTGTTATGGAGGTTGTAATAGATCATCTTAATGATTTTGCAGCTGGAAACCTACCTGGGGGTGTCAAATCTGACCCCATTATGAATGTGAGTGAGGAGTGAGAAGGGTTGTGTGATTTGTTCCGAATTCTGTCCGACAGCAAGTCTGCATGGCTTGGTTACATGGGATCAAAGGTGGCCAAGTCAAAAGTTAATAACAGCTATATGCAAAATATTCTCACCTGAAACAGGCAGGAGCAACTTGGGCTGACATTGTGTCCAGGATTTTGGATCAGGTGTCTCAGCTGGTTTGACGAGCGGAAGGGAGAGTGTGGCCTACTTGGCAGAATTCAGGAGAGAGAATGGTCACTGGTCACCAAGAGACGAATGTAAAAGAGAGGGAGGCATAATGTCACTGGTTCGTGTAAAAACTGAAATCGACAGTGGGCAGTGCAATATACCTATGCTATGAGGTCACAGTTTTAGTTGACTTTTATGTTAATGTTGATAGGCTGGAGTCGACATGGAGTATCAACAAGTTGTGATCTAGAGAGTGAACTCCAGAAGATTCTTGAAGAGTAGAGTGTTAGTGACGCACTGATGGAGTAATTTCTGAAAGTGAAGATTCAGGACTTGTCCGGAATTGGTTTATGAGGATTATGATCACGTGCAGTCCCTGCTCATGTTTAACAAAGTCTGACCTGCAGTCATCTTGGAGCACCTTTTGTCATGGATCAAGACTTTGCTCTGTCGAGACTGAGAAATTGACACCATTCAACAACCGGCCCAAGTTTTTTTATTTAAGAAGTCATCTTCCACATCAGAATGAAGTCAGGGGTGTGGAACATCCGGACACTGAAGGCAAAACTTAATAAGCGCAGACCTGAGCGCTGCACCTATATTATAATTTGGAAACTCATGTGCTTCAATGTTACATTATCACTCTAGCTAAGGGCCAACTGAAGGAGCATCGCAAAGGGTGTAGCTTTGCTGGAAGCTGTCTCTACAGGGTGAGCTTCATGAAAACTGACCTTCTGTGGCACCTTAGTGACTTATAACTATCCAGCTCACCCTCACAAGGAGGAGCAGAGTTCCGAAGACCTCAATCCTCAGAGAAAAAGAAAATTGGCTTCTCTCTATTTTAAATAGGCAATCCCTTAGTTTTAAACCGCTCAAATTTCTCTCGAGTCGGTCATACAGCATGGAAACAGACCAAGTATTCTGTCCTTATCCAACCTATCAAGGTCTGTCAGGATCTTGTTGGTCTCGATCAAGTCCTGTCTTCTCTTCTAAACTGTAGTGGATACAAGCCTGTCCATCCTTTCTTCTTAAGCTTACCCACCCATTCCTGGGTCACGGTTTAAAGATACAGGATAGGCCAAGTAGGTATGAGATACGGAGAAAGTTTTTCACTCGGATTGAGAGCCTGTAGAATTCTCTGTCGGAGAAAGCAGTTGAGGCCAAAACATTGAAAGTTTTTGATAAGGAGTTTGGTATAGTTCTTGCGGTTAAAGTGATCCAAGTGTACGTGGAGCAAGTAGGAACAAGACACTGAATTAAATGATCAGCCGTGACCATATTAAATGGTGGAACAGGCTCAAAGGGCCGAATGGCCTACTGCTGTTCCTGTGTTCTGTTTCGTTTAATCCGGTAATCCTTCGCTGAACTGCGCCAAATCTATTTACTTTTGAAGTGAGGTAACTGTAAGTGTATACCGCACTCAAGATATGACTCACCAGTGTCCTGTACAACTGAAGAAAAATCTCCAGAAATGAGGGAGGGGAAGGGGATTCTGAAATAAAGAGAGAGGGGGGGAGGCAGATAAAGGTTATTTCAGAATCCCCTTCCCTCCCCCACTTCTGAAGAAGAGTCCAGACCCAAAACGTCAGCTTTCCTGCTCCTCTGCTGCTTGGCCCGCTGTGATCATCCAGTTTTACGCCTTGTTATCTCAGATTCTCCAGCATCGGCAGTTCCTCCTATCTCTGAAGAACAATCTCCATAGTTTTGTATTCAGTTCCCCACACAATAAGTGATAACATTCTTTTAGCTGTCCTAATTACTTGCTGTACCTGCATCTTCAACTTCTGTGATTCTCACACAAGGACACCCAGAGCTCTGCAATTTCTAACCATTTAGATGTAATTTTTTTTTGTTCAATTTGGAAGTAAGAATACAATTTCAAATTTTTCACATTATACTCCATTTGGCAGATATTTGCCCACTCAGTTAACCTGTCTGCCTATTTATCTCTCTATATGTCTCTTTATAGCATTCTTTTGTCCTCTTCGTGCTTTACTTTCTTCCTGTCTTTGTCATCATTAGATTTGCAAGCCGTACCTTTTGGTCTGTTTTGTTATGCCTCAGCTAGTTTGAAGTATACCTTTTTAAGAGACACGCTTATGATGGCATTATCATATCAAAGCGTATGACCTGAAGGTATGAAAACATTTGCTGTATCTTAAATAGGGCTTGGCACACTGATGGAAGCGTGCTGTTGTTGGTTTTTGTTAGTATTAGCCCGAACACGAAGTGCCAGTGACAGTAATATATGTATCGAAGTACCATGTTACCACATCTTGTGACATGGGAGCTAACATCAACATTGCTGCAACAGGCACAGATACTGTACTGGAGGCAAAGCCCACAGTACAGCGGGAGATCACCTTCATCCAAGTCACATATAGTAAACCATTGAGGTCCCAACAGTGTTCACTGTGGCCAGTCATTACATCTTGCCATTCTCTCTGGTTTCTGTTAGCCAGCCAGTCTTCTATCCTTGCCAGTATGTTAACCTCCTAAACCATGAGCTTTTCTTTTCCACAAAAGCCTTTATTAAATGCCTTCTGGAAACCAAAGTACAAAATAATCACTGATTTTCCCTTTTATCCTCAAAGATTCCAGTAGATTGCTTAAACATGATTTCCTGTTCACAAAAACATATTGACTCTGCCCAGATAACAAGCATGGGGCTGGATGAACACAGCAGGTCAAGCAGCAGCATAGGAGCAGGAAAACTTGACGTTTCGGGCCTAAACCCTTCATCAGAAATGGGGGAGGGGAAGAGGGTTCTGAAATAAATAGGGAGAGGGGGAGGCGGATAGAGGATGGATAGAGGAGAGGATAGGTGGAGAGGAGGCAGACAAGTCGAAGAGGCGGGGATGGAGCCAGTAAAGGTGAGTGTAGGTAGGGGGGTAGGGAGGAGATAGGTCAGTCCAGGGAGGACGGACAGGTCAAGGGGGCGGGATGATGTTAGTAGATAGGAGATGGGGGTGTGGCTTGGGGTGAGAGGAAACCCTCTTCCCCTCCCCCATTTCTGATGAAGGGTTTAGGCCTGAAGCGTCAAGTTTTCCTGCTCCTATGATGCTGCTTGACCTGCTGTGTTCATCCAGCCCCATGCTTGTTATCTCGGATTCTCCAGCATCTGCAGTACCTTTATCTCTGACTCTGCCCAATTGTTTTGATTTTTTTTCAAAGTGCCCTCCTTTTGGCATAACAGCTTCTAAGACAGATTTTAAGTTAACTCACTTGTAATTGTAATTTCCTGCTTTCTTTCTCCAGGGTTCTCGAGGAATTATACTTGACACCTTCTAATCTAATGGGACTTGACCTAAATCTAGGGAGTTGTGGAAAATTAAAACTAATGAATCAACTATCTCACTAACTTCTTTTTGCAAGACCCAAGGATGAGGTCCATTTAAGACCAAGGAATTGTTAATCAGCAATTCCAACAATTTACACAGTCCTACTTCCTTGGTGATTTGTCATTTTCTGAATTTTGGAAAATGCAATACGCCACACCATGTTTCACCTTTGTCTGTGCTACAAGCAATGTTCTCAGAAATCTTGAGTTTATCAAACATGATTTCCCTTTTATAAATCCACCCGGACTGTGCCCCATGCTGCCTTTTTTTTGTCTAAATGTTCAGTTATCATATCCTTTATACTAGAATTTTAACGTTTTTCCCTTTGAGAGATATTAAGCCACTAGGTCTGTCGTGCTTCCGCGCACCCCCCTCCGCCTCATCTCAAATAATGCGATTACATTTGTTTCTTTCCAGAATTGTTTTTGGCAAATGGGTAATACTTAAATGGGAGGGGAGAGGAGAGGAAGAAAGTTTCATGCTGGAGACCAAGTAAATGATGGAGGATGATGCATTGAATACTGACAGTTGGAAGCTGCTTTTGTAGGGAATGGCTTGTACCCAACCTAGTTACAGGCTGGCAACAATTAATATGAAGTGATAGCAAAACCCCCAAAGATACCATAGTCCATTATGGTTTAAATTGTGACATAACTATTTTTCACACCTGTCTTGAGTCCTAGATACTGTTTCCTTCTGCTTTTAACTGTCTGGTCATCTAAATGTAATCTAAATTATTTGCTTGGTTATGTGTTAGCTCCTCCTACTCGTTTGGTGAAGGATGAATTTGTGCATGAGTGTGTGCAACTTGATAGACCACAAGTCATGCCGCACGCTGAGGAACATAGGCTTCAGCCAGTCAAACACTCGACTAACGCGCGACCGTCTTCTGAAACCTACGTACAGCCCCTCCCAGCTCCGGTACTTTCCTTACCAGAGACATCCAGAGCCACTGTGCACAGCTTTCCCAACGTTCCAATGTCACCTCCTTGTGAGTACATTGTTTTACTGGCTACTCTTATACGATAATTCCTGAATAATTTTGTTCAAGTGCTAATGGATTAAATGTTATGGGGCAAAAATCAGCAGAAATGCTTTAAAGATTTTGTCAAGCTGCTATGTTAACATGATATGAGGTACCGCAGGATTGTAGCTGTTGAGAACCTCCACAGAGAGCTGCTGAGTGTGACTAAGAGGGCAGAGCCAACTGAGGATATGGAGAATATACTGCTTACTGCTGATTATTGTAGAGAACTTTGTGACAGCTTACTTCTACTGGTTTACAATTAGTCAGATTCTGTACCATTCTTCTGCCATTATAATTCATATAAATAGGACTAATTAAGCACTATTAATATTCAGCCCAACTCCTCTTCTGAGCATCTTATTCAGGTATATTTCCTTACTGCCTTCCAGAAATAGAAAGCATGTCTTAAACTGCTTGCTGTGTTTTGGAGTGGTATACTGAAAGTGGAACTTTGTCTCCGACTCCCTCTTATGTGCTGCGTATGCTTGTCTGCTGCCTGTGTGTCTCTGCTTTCTATGTCTCGATCCTGATGGGAAGAGTGCGCTGGTAGTCAAGCGCCGTTATCCCATGAGCAGTCACCAATGTATAAATGACTAACTGAATCACCTGAGATGTTTGAGTTGCCTGACCTTGACTGCTGTCTGGGGCAAAAGAAAGTCACTCCAGGTTTTTTTAATAAAAGAAAAAAAAGTTCTCGCTATAAATAAGCTTGTCTTTTAACGAGCAATGAAGCAGATTATTACCTACTATGATGCAAACTTGAACTGTATCCCCTCTAAAACCAAACACGCAATCTCACAATTGCAACAAACAGTTCTGTAGAAATACTGTGGTGAAAAGGATGTAAAAATGAACAACTCGAAAATCTAAACCACAGGGGTGGAACGAGGTGGCTTTTTCATTATTCCTTATCAACTATACACAGATAGACAGCCCACAATTGATTAGCTGGTCAGTTGGATCAATAGCTTTACTTGAGTTAGAAGTCCTTCGTTTTGAAGTCTTTGAGTGTTTATTTACTTCCGAGGGTGAGAAAAAGAGAGAACAGTCTTCTTTTGGGTTTCCCAAGTTTTCAACGTTCTCTCAGGTCTGTGACAAATTGTGACTTGAATTCGAGACCTGTTGCTAGGCAGCTTTTCAAACCAAAGACACCTTGTATCTTGAATCGTTTTCCCCACACAGAAGTATTAAATCAAGCTTTACCAAAAGTGGCATGACCTGGTGTAACCGATAAATGAACACTACATAGTTCCACCTTTGATTTGCAAGTTGTGATTTTTAAAAAAAAAACTTGATACATTCTGTGCAATCCAGCAGTGTCCAAACTTCCATAAATCCCAGTTTATATTGCAAAAAATACATGGAGTCTTTAGAGTCACAGAACATAAGAAATAGATCCAATAAGGCCAGTCTGTTATTCAGTGAGATTATCTACATCAGCACTATTTTCGTGCAGTATCCCTTGTTTTTAACGTCCAGAAATTGAGCAATTTCAATGTTGAACATACGCTAGAGCTGGACATCTGCAGTCCACTTGGGCAAAGAATCCCTTCAGACAGTGAGGAAATTTCTCCTTATCTAAATCACCTGTCTGTTGGTTCTGCGATTGCCCCCTGTTTTTGCACCTCCAAGCCAGGGGAAACATGTTCCTTCACTTCTCCTCGAGTCGATTCATGTATGAACAAACAATAGCAGAGGAAAACCCTTCAATCCCTCGCAACACTGGCTATCATTTGATAAAGTCGTGGCCTTAACTCTACTTTTTTGTCTGCCCTAAAACCTTTGACTCCCTCGTCAATTAAGAAACTATCTCCTTGCCCCCACTGTTGTGTGGGAAAGAGAGTTCCATTGGCGAACGACCTTCCAAGGAAAACAAAATCTCCTTATTTCCATCCCAAATGGGAGACCCATATTTTAAAATTCTGTCCTCTGGTTCTAATGCCTTCCATAAGGAGAACTTGCCTCTCAGCACCTAGCCTGTCATGTCCCCTCAGGATTGTGAACTTTACAATAGGATCAGCTCTCGTTTTTCTAAATTCTGAATACACACCAAACTGGTCCAACCTTTCCTTATAAGAATCCACTTATCCCTGCAGTCAGTTGAACGATCCTTCTCTGAGCTGCTTAGAATACAACCCTGTTCTTTCTCAAGTAAGGATATTAAAGCTGTATACAGTCCTCCAGATCCAGTGTCTCATGTCTGCACAGTTGCAGCAAAATTTTACTTTTATGTTTCCTCCATGTTTTTCTAATCACTTGCTGTCCCTGCATGCTAACTATTTTTAAGTGAGTCATGCTCCAAGGCACCCAGTTATCTCTATCTCACTGTTCTGTAGTGTCTCTACATTTTAATAATATGCTGCTTTTCTATTCTTCCTGCCGAAGCGTTCACATTTCTCCACGTTATACTCCATCTGCCAGTTATTTTGCCCGCTCACTCAGTTTGTAGACTGTAAGTTCTCTTCACAACTTAACATCGCAATAGGTGGGAAAGTATCAGCAAATGTATCAGTCTTCAATTTGGTGTGTTCATTCAAGTCATTGATATCAATTATAAATAGTTGATCCCAGCAGCAGTTTCTTTATTTCTCTACTTGCCAAGATAAAAATGACCCACTTATCCCTAATACCTGCTTTCAGTTAATCAATTCTTGATATATGCTAATATGTGACTGCTTACCACCTCAAAATCTTGTTTGGTGAGTAATGTACGATGTGACACCTTATCAATTGCCTTTTGGAAATCCAAGTACACCACGTCTACTTTCTTTGTTACTTCGTCAAATAACTGCACTAAATTAGTGAAGGATGATTTCCCTTGCACAAAAGTGTGCTGATTTCAATTGCAGCAAGAGTTTCTAATTGTCCTGCTGCTGCATTTTCCTGGTTACAGATGCCAGCTAACTGGCTCATTGTTTCCTCTCTTCTGTCTCCCTCCTTTTTTTGAATACAGGAGTTATGCATGATATTTTCCAAACGGTTGAGACTTTTTCAGAGTAAAGGAATTTTGGAAAATTTCAACCGAAGCATCTGCTATCTCAGCAGCTACTTCTAGGACCCTGGCATGCAGGCCAACATGTATGGAGACATATCAAACTTTAGTTCTCATTATTTTCTCAGTATTTTTTTCCCCCAGTGACTAATTGTTTTAAGTTTCTCTGTACCTTTCACCTCTTGAGTTACAAGTATTTCTGAGATGCTACTTGTGCCTTCTAACGTTGAGGAGGCGATGGCCTAGTGGTATTATCGCTGGACTGTTAATCCAGAGACCCAGATAATGTTCTGGGGATCTGGGTTCGAATCCTACCAAGGCAGATGGTAGAATTTGAATTTGGTAAATATCTGGAAGTAAGAGTCTAACAATGACCGTAAATCCATTACTGATTGTTGGAAAACCCATCTGGATCACTAATGCCCTTTAGGGAAGGAAACTGCCGTCCTAACCTGGTCTGGCCTACATGTGACTCCAACCCCACAGCAATGTGATTGACTCTGAACTTCCCTCTGGGCAATTAGGGATGGGCAATAAATGCTGCCTAGCCAGTGACACCCTCATCCCTTGAATGAATGAAGAAGACAAACCACAGAATATCTGAAAAATAAAACAAAAAGAGCTGCAGATGCTGGGAATCAGAAACAAAGTCAAATTGCTGGAGAACTGAATAAGGGTCACTGGACTCAAAACATTAATTCTGTTTTCTCTCCACAGATGTTGCGGAACTGCTGAGTTTCTCTAGCCATTTCTTTTCTTGTTCCAAAATGTCACCTCGCGTGCCCACTAGTTCCTTATTTGGGAAAGGAGTAATGCATTTCAAATATCTTGATTGAAGAATTACTTGAATATTTAAAAATGAAATACAAATGTAAGTAACTCACTTTTTGTTTTTCTCTCTGTCTCAGCTGCCAACAATTCTCTCATTCCTATGAATCCCAGCGAGGGTTTATTACAGATTGCCCCATCACTGCAACAGATGGCACCTCCCCCAACTCCACCTCCCCCTGCCCCCCCCAATCCATCTCAGCAAAATGGATATCCACCAGCAAAACAGCCTTATCAGAGTAAGTACCCGTCCCTTCAAAGGCTCTTGCGAATGAAAAATAGTTGGCGAGATTATTTCTCTCATTTTTGAACTGTATCGAATGTTGGAATTTACAGATGTGACCATTTATTAATTATGATCCAATTCTTTCAGAAGCAGATTTGCTCATGTTTGCGATCATGTAAAGTTGTTTGAACGTTTTAAAACCACTGGCAACATGTGACAGCTACAGTGTGTCGTGTTTTGTCTAGGTCTTCTGTTTCAAGTAAAAACAGAAAATGTTGGAAATATGCAGCAGCTCAGGGCACGTCAGTGAAAAGAGAAGCAGTTAGCATTTTATGTCGAATGCCCTTGTCAGTTCTGTCTAATGGACAATGATCTGGCGTGTTAGTTCTGTTCCTGTCCTCTCATGTTCCCTGATCTTCTGACTATTGCCAGCAGTTTTGCAGAAATCTTGACTGAAGCTGAATGTATAACACAATTGCTCGATAGCTTGAGCACTACCCCAGTCACCAATGTAAACGTGCACTGTATCCACTACCAGCGCAGTGAAAGCAGTTCAAATTACGTGCAAGATGCACTGGAGCAGCCCACCAAGGCTCCGTTTGTCAGTTTCCGAACTGCAACTGTTGCTACTTGGAGGCACAAGGGCAGGCAATGCATGGAAGCAATAATCTGCAAGTTCCCCTCCAAACTAAACACCTTCCGACTTGGAACTTTGTGTTTCTTCATTTAACACTGTTGCTGGATTAAAATTCTGGAACTGCCTTCCTAATAGCATCTACACCAGTTTGGGAAGACAGCTCACCACTTCAGGGACAATTAGGGCTCAGCAACAAATGTTGGCCTGAGATGTTATTGGGATAACATCCCATTGATTTCTATATTCTCTATAAATTAATGCTCTTTATCTGCTTACGCAGAGGTATGCAGGCACTGCCTTAAAACTTGCTGCCCAACTAGAATTAGGTGTAAAACTTTGTAAGTCCTTATCTTCCTATACATAAGTAGAAAAGACACTGCCTTAAGCTTCCTGTCTGAATAGAATTAGGTATAAACTTTGTAAATCTTTATTTTCCTACACAGGGGTATGTGGAAGCTGTCTCAAATAAGATTAGGTGGCAACGTTTGTAAAAGGTGTGAGACTTCTGAAATCCTGTAAAGAATGTAACTTCTGTTTCTGCTAAAAGGGCCAGGGCACTGACCTTTGTTCAAGCCAGACACTTGAAGCTTGAAATTACGTTCTGTCACTTCGGCAACTTGAAATCGCCTCCTGCCGTTAGCAGTCACTTTGCGAACAATCGATACAGTATCCTGCTTTCTTTATGTTTTCGATGTGGTAATTGTTTGTGTTATCATGTCATTGTCCGATGTAGTGATTGTTTCATGTGACGTGCCATTGTGAGATATAAAACTGCTTTATGTATTATGCACTCGATAAGGTATAAAAAGCGGGGACTGTCCGCTGCTCGGGGAGAACCGCTTACGAGACTCTGCACTCTGTGCCGGGTTGAGTACAGTGATCCTCCACAGCTTGTCCTTGCTTTGTAATAAAGGATTTGCGTTTTTCTAAACGGGTCAGTGTCTTGTTATTGCATCAAGTCCGTGAGGGTCTCCGAAAACGAACCTAACAGGCCCTTGACAGAAACACCCACATCCTATGGAAGAAACTTCATGAAGTGTTCTGTCATTGTTTTACTGAAATAATTCATGGAAAGGTGTAATTCTGGTTATGTTTAATTCAGTTGCAACAGTTTTAAAGCTATGTTTTCATTCCATAGATACGACAGCAACTTGGACAGGCAGCAGCACAGCTGCTTACGCACCAAACATGGTGCCCCAGCAAAATGGGCACGGGCACCATCAACCAGCAGTGCACCATGCCAGCCATTACTGTGAGTACATCCTGCTGTCTGTGTCACATCTGAGGCACTTAGCTCAAACTCCATCTCACTGAACGTTTCAAATTCAACCGTTCATTACAAACACACCTTTCAAGTAGTCAGTCCCTCCCACCCATTCTGCGTTGCCTCATTATAGAAATGGCACTCCGTATAAGGACTTATCAGTGACTTGGTTTCCTTACAGTAGACTATCTTTTATCTACTCTAGCTGCACATGGTTCTATTCTAACAAGTGGAACTATTGAATTGCTGGTAAAACTCTGCAGATTATTTTTAAGGATTCATCCAGTGGAACTGAGAAATAAGAAAGGGGGCGTTCACTTTGGGAGGGCTATAGTACAATCACAATAGTCAGCGAAAAATTGAGGCGCAAATAGGTAGGGAGATCAGAGCTAGCTGCAAGATTGTAATTGTAGGGGATTTTAACGTTCCAAGCATAGAGTGAGACTGCCATGGCAATAAGGGCTTAAATGGGGAAGAATTTGTCTAGTGTGTTCAAGAAAACTTTCTCAATCAATATGTAGAAGGGGCAAAACTCAAGATCCTCTTGGGAAATAAGGCAGGGCAAGTGACTGAGGTGTTAGTGAAGGAGCTGTTTTTGGACCAGTGACCATAATTCTTTTTGTTTTAAAATACTTAGGGAAATGGATAGGCCTGGTCCGCAAGTTAAAGTTCTAAATTGGAGCAATGCCAATTTTGACGATATTAGACAGGGACTTTCAAAAGTTGTTTGGGGGAAGCGGTTCACAGATAAAGGGACATCTGGCAAGTGGGAGGCTTTCAAATGCAAGATAATGAGTTTAGGGCCAGCATTTTCCTGTTAGTGAAAAGGGCGAGGCTGGTAGGAGTAGGGAACACTGGATGACTAGACATATTGAGGCCCTGGTCAAGAAGAAGGAGGAGGCATGTATCATGTATAGGTAGCTAGGATCAAGTGAATCCGTTGAGGAGTATGGTGAGTGGAGGAGCACACTTAAGAGGGAAATCAGGCGGGCAAAAAAGGAGCAAATCCAAAGAGATTCTGCAAGTATATTAAGGTCAAAATAGTAACAAGGGAGAGAAACGAGGCCCTTAACGACCAACAAGATTGTCTGTGTGGAGCCACAGGAGATCCCCAACGAATATTTCTCATCAGTATTTGCCATAGCGAAAGACATGGAGGCTAAGGAACTCGGAAAAAGAGTCCCAATTTCAGAAGAGGTGGTGCTGGAAGTCTTAAAACACATACTGGGAAGCTAGCGAAGAAATTGCGGGGTCCTGAGCAGAGATATTAGTGTCATCGACAGCCACAGGTGATTTGCTGGAAGACTGGAGGGTGACTAATGTTGTGCCATTATTTAAGACCGGCTGTAAGGAAAAGCCAGGGAACCACAGACCAGTGACCTTAATATCAGCGGTGGGTAAGATGTTGGGATTCTTAGACAGGATCTACATGTGTTTGGAAAATCAAGGACTGATCAGGGATAGTCAGTATTTCTTGTGCATGGGAAATTGTGTCTCAAATTTGGTTGAGTTTCTTTTTGAAGTGGTGACAAAGAAGATAGATGAAGGCAGGGCGGTAGACATTGACTACATGGATCTTATCAAGACCTTTGATCAGATTCTGTATGGTAGACTGACTAGTAAGGTTACATCGCGTGGGATCCAGGGAGAACTAGCTAACTGGATACTGCAATTGTCTTAATGGTAGGAGACAGAGGGTGGCAGTAGAGGGGTGTTGTTCAGACTGGGAGGCCTGTGACCAGCAGAGTGCAGCAAGAATCAGTGTTGGGTCTGCTGATGCTCATCATTTTACATAAATGATTTGGATCAGAATATAGGAGGTATGGTTAGTAAGTTTGCAGATGACACCAAGGCACCAAAATTGGTGATACTAGGGGACGGTGAAGAAAGCTGTCTAAGACTGAAACAGGATCTTGATCGAGGTGGCTGAGGAATGGCAGATGGAGTTTAATACAGATAGATGTGAGGTATTGCTTTTTGTTAGGACAGACTAGGGCAGGACTTGCACAGTTCATGGTGGAGCCCTGGGGAGTTGAACAGAGACCTGGGGGTGTCGATACATTGTTCCTTGAAAGTAGCATCACGGTTGATAGAGTGGTGAAGAAGGCATTTGGCACTCTTACAGTGCATTGTGTACAGAATTTGGGGCACCATGTTATAGCTGTACAAGACATTGAGCCCCCATTTGGAGCACTGTGTACGATTTTGGTTGCCCTGCTTTGGGAAGGAAGTTATTAACCTGGAAAGGGTGCAAAAAAGGGTTTCATAGATGTTACCGAGACTGAAAAGTTGTAAATAGAGGCTGGATAGGTTGACACTGTCTTCCCTGGAGCAGAAGGGGCTGAGGGGTGACCTTTTAATAGAGGTTTAAAATCATGAGGGGCATAGATAAAGTGAATAGCCACGGTCTTTTCCCCAGGGTAGGAAGTCCAAAATTAGAGGGCGTAGGTTTAAGGTGAGAGGGGAAAGATTTAAAAGGGACCTGAGGAGTAACTTTTTCAGAGAAGTTAGTGCATATATGGAACAAGCTGCCAGAGGAATTGGTAGAAGTGGGTACAGTTACAACATGTAAAAGATCATTTGGACAGGGACACTGATAGGAAAGATTTAGAAGGATATGGGCCAAACACAGGCTAAAGCGTTCAGTTCAGTTTAGAAAACCTGGGCAGAGTGGATTAGTTGGGCCAAAGGGTCTGTTACATGTTATGTGACTCTGACTATTATCTGGAGGCTTAATGTTTCAGGTCAAGTGATCTTTCAGCAGGCTGATGTTTTTATTTCAGATTTGCAACATCCACGCTATTTTCTTTTGGCTTACTATTATTTACAAGTCTATCTTTGATTCCAGACTATTTCACCTAGATGTTTCCCTTTGATGAATCAACTGTTTTGCTCTCTTGATACCAGCTCATTTGTGTGCACTAATGTGTTATATTTTTGGGCTGCCTAAAGAAACTGACTTGGTCATTACTTCAATGTCAGCCCTGGCTCAGTAGCCTAGAGGTGAATTGGTTTGGTGTTTTCCTTTTGAGGCAGGGAGATTTTGGGGGGCTTTTGTGGCACAGTAGTACTATCTCTGCTTCTGGGCCAGGAAGGTTAGGTTCGAGTCATACTTGCTCTAGAGGTGTGGCATGACATGTGCGAACGGATGTTTGAAAATACTGAGGCAGAGTGGTTTAGTCTGTGATGACACACCTCCAGCGTAGGTGGAACTTGAACCCAGCCCTCCAACCCAGAGTTAGGAAGATTGCCACAGCACCACAGTTACTATTATTACAGGGTTGAGAGAAATCCAGAAAATTACCCTCGTATGCTTAGTCCTTGTAATTCCGAATCTTGTAAATCTTAGTGATCGTATTGAGGGTGGGCACTTTGCCTGTAGGAAGGCAGGGAGTATTGAGAAACTAACTTTTACTCCATCTGAATTATTTGGCCATAAATTTTCACCTTTAATGTATATTGCTTTGCAAAGCCTTCTAATGCACACACTGAACAGTCATATGATCCCTCAGGTCAGGCATCACAATCAGCAGTGATACCCTTCCTCTTGCGTCACACTGCCTCAGCCTCTCAACCACGCATGCCACACAATGGTGAGTAAACCTTATCGTGTCACTTTTGAAATCCTGGAAGTGTACTTGCAGAAATGTTGTCATCGTTAGTTGACTACTTTTCTTGCTTTTAGCAAAATTAACAGGTTCGCAATAAATTGGGCAGGGTCTTATTGACTTTTTTAAAATTATTAATCTAAGAAAGCTTTCATTGGCATCTCAGTGGAAACATTGCATGTCTGATAGCTGAGTGTATTTTCAGTACTGACTGTGGAATTAGCCCAGATTATGCACTCAACTCTTTGGGGTGGACGCAAAGCCATAAAGCCATAGCCTTTCTAACTTAGTATGAGAATCACCTGTGTAGATCATGGCCAACACCAGCAATTAGTATTGGTCTGTAAGGAGAGGAACAGTGGATAAATGAGACTGCATGTCAGGTTGAATTGGATGGCCTGAAATGCCTGGCGAATGAGCGTTTTTAGCCAGGGATCCATTGCAATCACTAAGTCTGGCAGTGAAGGTATGGATGACGGTTTTAACAGCAGGTACTCCTAAATTTGAAGTCAGCTCCTGTTATCAAAATAGCTGCTCTGCAGTGCTGCCACATCCTTTTTGCCTTGTAAGCTTGCATTGCCCCCTCCTGAACTGCAACCACCTTGTAGAAAGAGCCTTAACCAAAGTCTTTATTTGGTTTGGCAGCATCGTTCACCCCTTGCTTGAGTGGACTATGAAAGACTCTTAGCAGAAAAGATGGCTGAGGAACTGTACAAAACATTGAAGAAAATTGTTCATGGCTCACTCAGCAACAATACATTTCAGTGACGAAGAAGGGTTCTAGGAAGGGTATAAACCAACCACATAGTCAAGGATGTCAAAGATAATAATTGATTGAAAAACACAAAGGGCTTTTTTCCCTGGGGTTTTGGAGGCTGAGGTGACCTTCTAGATGTATGTGAAGTCAGAAGGGGCATGGGTGGGGTGAATAGCCATGGTCTCTCTTTCCCCCCCCCCCCCCCAAAAAAGCACAGAGAAGTCCAAAACTAGTGGGCATAAGTTTAAGGTGAGGGGGCAAGATTTAAAATAGACCTGAGGGGCAACCTTTTCATGAAGAGGGCAGTACATATATGGAATAAGCTGCCAGAGGAGGTGGTGGAGCAGGTACAATTGTGCCATTTCAAAGGCACCTGGACATGAATAAGAAAGGTTTAGAGGGATATGGCCCAATGATGGCAAATAGGACAAGATCAGTTTAGGATATCTGGTTGGCGCAGATGAGGCGGACTGAAGTGTTCGTTTCCGCGCTGTATAAGTCTGACTCAAATTGGAGAATAGGGAAAATTATATAAACTAACAAAAAATGACCCAAAAATAATGAAAGCAGAAACTATGACCATAAAATAGCAAGTAATATAAAAATGAAAAGTAAAAGTTTCATTAACTGTATAAAAAGGAAGAGAGACTGAAGTCGGTATAATCCCCTTAAAGAATGAGGCCGGGGAAGAAATAATTGGGAATCAGGAAATGGCAAAAGAATTGAATGAATGCTTTGTGAAAATTTTTAGGTGGAGGACTTTAATAGCATTCCAAAGATACAAAATAATCCAAGGGGATGGGGGTGAAGTTGCAATAAATACACTATCACTAAAGAGAAAGTACTAGGGAAACAAGTAAGGCTAAATGCTGCTGAGTACCTTTAGTCTTTTTGTGTTGCATCCTAGGATTTTAAATGAAATAGCTACAGAGATATTGGATGCACTGGTAGTAGTCCTCCAAGAGTCCTTAGATTCTGGAAATGTCCCAGGGGATGAGAAAATTGCCAATGTTATTCGAAAAGGGTGGGAAGTGAAAAATCGGTAACCATAGACCAATTAGCTTAACATCTATCATGTTAAAGTCTGTTATAAACGATCTAATAGCAGAGCATTTAGCAATCCATAACATGATCCAGCAGAGCCAACATGACTTCATGAAGGGAAAAGCGGGGCTGACAAATCTTAGGATTCTTTGTGAAGATGACAGGTGGGATAGATAAAAGGGAGGTGATGACTTTAGTGGTGGTATTGCTAGAATATTAATCCAGAAAATCTGCTAATACTCTGGGGAGACTTGTTCGAATCCCACCAGCAGATGGTGGAATTTGAACTCAAAAGAAAATCTGGAATTAAGAATCTACTGGTGACTATGAAACCACTACTGATTGTCAGAAGCACCCATCTGGCTCTCTAATGCCCATCAGAGAAAGGAGTCTGCCATCCTCACCTGGTCTAGCCTACATGTGAGTCCAGACTGTCTGCAATGTTACCACATTGGTAACATTGACTTTCAACTGTCCTCTGAAATGGCCTAGCAAGCCATGGATTTCAAAACCAGCTAGAGATGGGCAATAAATGCTGGCCAGCCAAAGATGCCCATGTCCTGTGAGTGAATAGGAAAAAAAAAACCAGTAGATGTATTTTGATTTCCAAAAGGTGTTCAAGAAGGTACCGTGGATAAGGCTACTTAATAACATAAGAGTCTATGGTGTCGGGGGCATTATATTGGTAAGCAAAGATGAGCAACTAACAGAAAACATAGTTGCAATAAAGGGGTGGGGCTCGTTTTCAGGATGGCAACGTGTAGCTCGTGGAGTGCCACAGAACTCAGCGCTGGGGCCACAATTATTTGCAATGTATCTAAATGACTTCGTAGAACCCGTAGTGTGGAAAGAGGTCATTCGGTCTGTTGAGTCTGCACCTACCGACCGAGAACCCCACCCTGTCCCCGTAACCTCACATTACCATGGCTAACCCATCCAGTCTGGACACTACAGACAATTTAGAATGACCATTTCACCTAACCTGCATATCAATGGACTGTGCAAGGATACTGGAGCAGCCAGAGGAAACCTACACAGACATAGGGAGAACGTGCACACTCCACACAGACGGTCACCAGAGGCTGAGATTGAACCTGGTGCTCTGAGGCACCAGTGCTAACCAAGGTGTTGCCCAAAGATGCTGATTTAAACGAGGGAAGTGAATATACTGTAGCCAGGTTTCTGGATGACATAAAAATAGATGGGAAAGCAAGCGGTGAAGGTGACGCACAGAATCTGGAAATGGATAAAGATAGACTGAGTGGGCAAAAACTTAGAATATAATGGAGGAAAATGTGGGGTTATGTACTTTGGCAGGAAAATACAAGAGCTGAATATCTTTTAGATGGAGAAAGACTGCATGAAATGCCCAGTGACCCAGCCCTCTCAGCCATTTTTAGAGAATTCCACAGGTTCCATATCCTTTAAAGAATTTTTTCTTCATCTCAGTCTTAGCTGGCCTACCCCCATATTTTGAGACTACATCCCCAGCCTGGGAAAAGGTCCTCCGGACGTCTAGTCTGTCCAGCCCTGTTGAATCGTTGATATATCAAATCACCACCACCACCACCACCACCACCCCCGCCCCCGATCCTTCTAAACTCTAACGAATGCAGGTCCAGTCCAACTGATTTCTGTTCATGTGACTATCCTGCCATCCCTGGTATGACCCTAGTGACCCTTCACTGCACTCCCTCTATGGTATGTATATCTTTTCTCAGGGAGATCAAAACTTCGTGTACAACTGCAGCAAGACATCCCAACTCCTGGACTCCAATCCTCTCGCAAACACCAAAATACTAATTGCCTTCCTAATTGCTTGCTGCGCTAACATGTCTACCTTCATTGACTGGTGTCCAAGGGCACCCAAATCCTTTTGTACATCCACACTTTCCAATGAATCAGCACTTAAGTAATCCTTTGCCTTTATGTTTTTCACACTAATGCATATCTTCACATTTAGCCACATTGTACTGCATCTGCTATGTGTTTGCCCACCACTCAACTCATCTGAGTCATGTTGAAGCCTCTTTGCATCCTCCTTATAGCTCACTTTCCTGTCCAGTTTTGTGTCATCTGCGAAACCGGAAATATTGCATTTAGTTCCCTCATCCAGGACATTTTTACATATTGTGAACAGTTGGGATCCAAGCACTGAACCTTGCAGTACCTCACTAGTGATTTCCTGCCACTGGGTGGGGGAGATGGAGATGGAGATGGAGAAAGAGCAAGACAATAACCTCGACCTATATAAGTAATTACAGAAGTTTGAAGTAGGCTGGGAAAATAGACCAAGGCGAAGATCAGTTGACATGGCAGACATTTTAATCAGATATTTTGTAATGCTCAGCAAAAATTTATTCTGGTTAAAGAGAACTTTGAGAAGGTTGAACAACTCCATGGTTAACAAATTCAGCCAAGGAGAATATTCAGTCACTTACTATGTCACATAAAGCAGCAGAAACTAGTGGGAGGCCAGAGGCTTGGGAATTTTTTGCTAACCCGCAGCAGCTGACAAAAAAAACTAACAAAGACCTGGAGTTGCATTTGTTTTTTAATTTTGTTTTACCCTTCCAGGGATATATAAAAGCACAAACAGATCTGAAGTTGCTGGCTCCCTGCTGAGTCGGTAGGTGGGTGAGCAGGAGCAGTTATCAACCTCTTATGATCCCCACCCTCTTAGTCTTTCTGTTTTGAGTTTCTTGAGTATCCCTGATTTTGTCCAGCTTGACATTCCATGGGTTCACACAGGACTCTGCCAAACAGTTGCTGAATTTACATCCACCTTCATCTTTTGGCTGGCGTAGCAGTTCTGTTTTAGGAAAAGCATGTTGAAGTTAAAAGTTCAATAAGTACTTCAGAGTTCTGATCATTGTCATGATGAGAGGAAGCTATAATTTTCATGGTGTTGCACCATGAAGAATTTCCAGATCAATGTATAAACCACTAGGAAACTTTAGATAACCACCTTTTTGTCTCATTTAACAAATTCATTTTTCAGCACGAGTTGTTAGGAATTACAATTTGAATTTATGTGAATTACAAACTGAAAAATATTTCAAATTCAGATTAACTTCCCTATAACTTCTGATAAAACTTGTTAAAATTGGGAGCGCATAAGTGATTTTCGAATCATTGGGCTTTATAACACTGGTCACTTGTCACTCTAGGCTCTTCACATCACAATGGAGCCTCCTATCAACAGTCGCTGTCCAACCATCCAGGTAATTCAGCCTTTCCAAGTATATGTGGAATAAACGACGCAAACTGTTCACTTGGACTGACCATGTCTATGCTGTTGTTTATACTTGGCATGAGTCTCCTCCCAGCTCTTTTCATCAAACCCCATCGATATATCCTTCTGTTTCCTTCTCCTTTTTATATTTATATTATAGCTTCCCCTGAGAGATATCTATCATTTGCTCCATATTTTCATAAATATCTTTCCTGAAGTGCACGCACACTTCAGTTGCGATCTAACCAAGATGGTCTTTATTGCGAGACAGTTGAAGTAAGACCTAACTACTGTATTCAAATTGTCTCGCAATAAAGACCATCATTCCATTAGCCTTCCTGATAGCTTGCTGTACCTGCACGTTATCTCTTAATGACTTATCAACAAGGACACCTGGGTCCCTTCTTTGTTCCCTTACCATTTAAGAAATGCTCTGTACATCTGTACCTCCGACCAAAACAGGTACCTTGTTTTCTTCCACGTTGTCCCATCTGCCGTCTTTGTGCCCAGTCAGGAAGCATGTCCAAATCCTCCTGAAGCTCTTGTTCATCTTCCTGCTTAGCTTGGTATTCTCTGAAAATTGGGAAATATTGCATTTGTTCCCACCTCCAAATTATCGATAAACATCGTGAATAGCTGGGGCCCAAGTGCTGATCTTTGTCGTACCCCACTAGTCACAACCTGCTAACACAAGAATGATGACATTTATTCCTGTTCTGTTTTCTGTCGTTAGCCGATCGATAATTTCTCCTATTACCTCTATTAATCTATTACCACTTACCCAGTGTGCTTTAACTAGCTACCCAGCCTTCCATGGGAATGGAGTCATGGAGTTAGAGTAATAAAAGTTTTACAACATGGCAAAAGGCCCTTCTGCGCACTCTGTGCACATCTGATCATCAAGTATCTATTCGATTCCCATTTTCCAGCGTTTGATCTGGAACTTTTTATGCCATGACGTTTTAAGTAGCCATCCATTTACCTGCCTCTACCACCTTTTTAGCAGTGAGTTCCAGATATTCGCCATCCTCCATGTGAAAGATTTTCCTCAAATCTTGTCCAGATGTCCTGTTCCTTACCTTTAAAACTGTGCCCCTAGTTACTGACCTTTCTACTAAATGGAAAACACTTCTTCCTGTCTGTGCCCCTCAAACTTTGAATCTTATCAAAAACCTCTTGAAAATCTAAGTATACTGTGTCCTTCAATCCTCTTTATAAATTTTTTGTAACATTGCCAAAAAGCTGAAACAAGTTCATCAAACACAATTTCCCATTCGCAAACCATATTGATTACGCCTAACAAGATCATCTTTATCCAGGTATCTATCCATCCTTTATAATAGATTCTAGCATATCCCTGACTATTGGGCCAAGGAACAGCAGATGGAATTTAATTTAGATAAATGTGAATTGTTGCATTTTGGTAAGGTAAATCAGGGTAGGACTTGTGCAGTTAATTATAGGGCCCTGGGGAGTGTTGCTGAACCAAGACCTAGGGGTGCAGGTGCATAGTTCCTTGAAAGTGGAGTCACAGCTAAACAGGGTGGTGAAAAGGTATTTGGCATACTTGCCTTCATTGGTCATCGCATTGAGTACAGGAGTTAGGTTGTCATGTTGCAGCTGTATAGGGCATTGGTGATGCCACTTTTTGAATACTGCATACAATTCTGGTCACCCTTCTATAGTAAGGATTTTGTTAAACTTGAGAGGGTGCAGAAAAGTTTACAGGGATGTTACTGGGACTAAAGGGTTTGATTTATAGCAAGAGGCTGAATAGGCTGAGGCTTTTTACCCTGGAGTATTGGAGGCTGAGGGGTGACCTTATACAAGTTTATAAAATCATGAGGGGCATGGGTAGGTTGAATAATCCGGCTCCTTCTCTTAGGGTGGGGGAGCTGAAAACCAGAGGGCATAGGTTTCAGGTGAGAGGGGAACGTTTTGAAAAGGACCGGAAGGGGTAACATTTTTCATGTAGAGGGTGGTACGTATATGAAACAAGCTGCCAGAGGAAGTGGTGGAGGCTGGTATTATTACAACATTTAAAATGTACCTGAATGGGATGTGAATAGGTGGTGTTTAGAAGGATATGGGCCAAATGCCGGCAACTGAGACTAAGTCAAGTTGGGGTGTCTGGTGGCCCAGACAAGTTGAATCGAAGGGTCTGTTTCCGTGCTGTATGAATTAATGACACTCTGGGTATATACTAATGTACTGCGAGCAGGTCTGTGGTTCCCTGTATTCTTTCACTGCCTTCTTGAATAGTGCAGTGATATTTGCTAGCTTCTAATCTGCAGGAATCACTGTAGTATCGTTGGAATTTTGAAAGGTCATCACATCTTCATACGCTATCTCAGTAGCCACTCCTTCGACACACTGGGATGTAGACTGTCAGGTCCTGGGGATTTATTAATTTTTGATGTTGTTAATTTATTCAGTATAATCTTAGTATTGCTAGTTTCCTTCAACTCCTCGTTCTCCCTTGTCCCTTGGATCTCTACTTTTGGGAGATGTTTTGTATCTTCCTCAGCTATGGCAGAGCAGACCTAATGGGCCAAATGGCCTAATTATGCTCCTATATCTTATTGTCTGAAATTAGACACAAAGTAATCATTTAGCTTCTCTGCCATTTCTCTATTTATCAATTTTAAGTTTTCCCAGCTCTGCCTGTAAATAGATCTGCATTTGTCTAAGCTGAACATATCCTTTTATGAACCTGTAGAAGCTTTTACAGTCCAGTTGTTTCTTGCTAGATTGTGTTCATATTCTGTTCCTTTTCTTCTCAGTTTCTTGGTCGTCTTTTCCTGTATTCCGAAAACTTGCCATCTCAGATTTATTACTTTTATTGGCCATTTTATTATATAATCCTTAACTTATCTACTTATATAGAACCTAGAACTGTGCATAGTAATTGGTGTGCAGCAGACTATCAGCGGTGTTTGTACAAGTGTCAACATTTTCTTTTCCCTCTACCCATTGGTTTGTTTGCATCTTCTTCGCTCTGTCCTGTCATATTCACCCTTCTGTAGGCCCCGAGTTCTGGTGTTCAATCACATACTTCGAAATGGACATGCAAGTGGGAGAGATGTTCAAAGTTCCCTCTAGCTGTCCAGTAGTGACAGTCGATGGCTATGTGGATCCTTCAGGAGGAGATCGCTTCTGCCTGGGCCAGCTTTCCAATGTACATCGAACTGATGCCAGCGAGAAGGCCAGGTTAGTGTACGTGGTGATATTGTAGAAACTAGTGTAAGAGACTTCAAGGCTGACTGGTACTGTTGCTGTCTCACAGCTGTGTATACTCTCCTTCACCCTAAAAACTAATGTACTTGCGTCAAGTGATGAGAGAATCTCTTCCCAGATGGTTGCATGTTTCTCTTTGGACATCCAAAGCAACATCGCAACAACTTCTTTTTCTCTAACAGCCTTTTATGTTCTTCCTCAGGTCAGTGGACCTGCATTAAGTAAACAGGGACCCTCTGCCCACTGTGAATGCCCCTAAATGAGAAACTTGGAGACTTCTGCTCTTAATTTTTTGTTTTATTGGGTAAATGTGCTACCAAGTCTGATGTCAATCCATACTGAGCAGGAGATTCCAAGTTTCATCCACATGCCTTGCAGCCAGAACTCAGGCGTCCGTCATTAGAAGGGATGAAACTCAACAGAATTCTTGATCGTTGACGTGAAAAGTATATCTGTGCGCGCTGAGGGCAGTAAGGCGTTCGGCTATGATTTTTTTTCTTTCCTGGGAGGTGGACATGGCTGGAAAGGCCAGCATTTGTTCCCCATCCTAATTGCTCTTGAACTGAGTGGTTTACTAGGCTGTTGTGGATAGCAGTGACGAATCATTCACATTGCTGTGGGTCTGGAGTCACGTGTAGACCAAACCAGATAAGCATGGCACGTTTCCTTCTCTAATGAATATCAATGACCCGGATTGGTTTTGATAATGATCGATGATAGTTTCATGGTCACCATTACTTGGACTCATTTTTTTTTCACAATTTCAGATTTAATGGCTTCTGATGTCAGCTGATGTTATTACCAGACAAGTCAGGTCTGAGACTGATATCTGTATTGATTGATTATATTTTGTTTTCTTTAACAAGGTGTTCTCTGACTGAAGCAGAAGCTGCAATGCTGCAGATTTGGTTTGAACAATAAAGTAGAAGTTTATTATGCAAAAGAAATGGAGATAAAACAGGATAAACTAAGCTATTTATATATAATACAATTTGAAAGATTTTGGAACAAAGTAAAAATACAACCCACCATCTATGCCAGCAGCAAACCTTTACAGTGCTCTCACACCAAAGAAAATTCCCTTCCCATCACATTGAAAGGTTTGACTTAACTATTGCTTTTAACACCTGGCCTTGAGAGCTTGATAGCCTCTTCAGTGACGATTAACACAACGGACCTTAGATTTTCTCAGCTTCAAATAACTCCTTCAGGGTTCAAACAAACACTTCTGGTCTGTAACATCAAACTAAGCCTTTACTCATGTTATCTCTTTCACACTGTTCTGAACTGTCTTCCGTGTTCTGAGAGCTGTTCCATACATCCAATTTCAGGACATCTGCAAACTGAAGCCGTGAGACTTCTAAGCTGTGTCTTTTCCTAACTGATAAACGAGCAATCCCTCATCCTTCCAACTGAAGACAAGGTGATATTCTTCAACGTTTACCCTGTCTGTTCATAAAACTTCTCCCCAGTGCAATAGATTCCCATTAGCATTCCGGGACCACACACACTTGTACTGGTTTCTAAAGAACCCTGACTCAAAAATACTGAACAATTCACCATTAATCTTTCTTCATTCTTCTGCAATCCATGCACTAAGAACCAGGTCTTATTAACCCTTATTAACTGCTGCCCCCAAGCCGTTATCAGAAGCATTTAAACTCGTGTTGGCTTTTTAGGGCAAAAATCATGGTCAATCTCAAGCTGACCTTTACCCTTTCCTTGTGTCTGTCCAACTGTTTTTCTGTCTCTGGGCTCCATTCCCACCTATCTTTTACTCCTTTCCCGCCCCATCCCTTGTTGAGCATTTGTACCAACCTTTTCATAGCTACAATTGTCGAAGAGTCACTGGACCTGAAACAATAACTCTCCATAAATGGTCCCAACATTGAGTTTTTACAGCAGTTTCTAATGTTGCTTTTGCTGTTCGGCATCCACACTGTTTGGTTTTTTTTTTTTTTTTGTTTACAGTCAATCTCGGATTGGCTGTGTAGTCTATGGCTAATTCCTATTGGTTTCTTTCAAGTTAATAGTCATCTGAGTGATATTTCTCTACTATCTCATCATTCATTCCTTGACAAGTTAATCATTTTATATGATAATCCGTAGAACATTACAGCGCAGTACAGGCCCTTCGGCCCTCGATAGTTTCGCAGGTCGGCACAACAATCTGAAGCCCATCAAACCTACGCTGTTCCCTTATCATCCATCTGT
>JAHRHZ010000211.1:531781-568511 GCA_024137785.1 Ginglymostoma cirratum | reverse complement strand
ACAGATGGATGATAAGGGAACAGCGTAGGTTTGATGGGCTTCAGATTTGTTTCACAGGTTGGCACAACGTCGAAGGCCGAAGGGCCTGTACTGTGCTGTAATGTCCTATAAACCTGTTCGATGAAACAGCAAGCGGACATAAACTTTACTTTTGAATTGGGGCATATGCTTTCTTGCCTACAAAAGCTGTTTAACAACTAACTACAATTAACGATATAATTTAATTCCCCTCACTTAGTGAAGCCAAAGTTATAATTGTTGAAAAGTAACTCCATCCTGCAGAGCAGAGTAAAGATCACTGAGGACGGTCAGAAGAAGCTTTTCCCAAAACATTGCCCTTGTATGTATTTCATCCTCCAAAGTTCTTCAGGATATGGAAAATGTCACTTCAGTCTTCAAGCAACTCAGCTCTTCTCATTTCTCTCGGAGGCTCTGAGTCAAATTCACGATGAAACACTTCTTTTGGAGTGTTATGCTGTGGACTGGCGTGTATGAAATTAGATTGAGAATGTTGAGGTTAACCTTAATTCCAATTCTTCCTTGGGTCATAGGAACAAAGGTGGGTTATTCATGAAATCGCTTCACTTTTAACCTGAATTCTAACACTGTTCTCTAGTGAATGAACTGTGTATTAACTCTGCATCGTTTGAATTTTCTTCTTGTGACAGAATATGGCAGAATTTACTGACCAGTATGTGCGTGTATTTACAAGTATGTCTAATGTGTTTTGTATTTAAAAATGTAACACTGAGGCTATCAATGGAAATGAAGAATGGGTTTCTGTGCTTTTGTGTAATCCAGATTGCACATTGGTAAAGGCATCCAGCTTGAGTGCCGTGGTGAGGGCGATGTCTGGATGCGATGCCTCAGTGATCATGCTGTATTTGTACAAAGCTATTATCTGGACCGAGAGGCAGGCCGTGCACCTGGAGACGCTGTACATAAAATTTATCCTGGGGCGTACATCAAGGTGAGAATGAATTCTTTGTCCTCTATTGTGACAAGTATGGAATGCAGAGTTTTCAGTCTAAACTATGCTGTTGCAATGGAGCAAACACGGCAAAGGAAATGGAAGAGAAAGCGAGTTCCCCTAGGTTCTTATGTATAGGGCAGCTTTAACTTACTTAACTTTTTATCTATAAATACTCTATAACAAATTTAAATATTAATTGTCCATCAGATATTTAATTACTAAGATCCATCGTAAATTCCATTTTATTTTTAATTCTCTGTTCTCTGTAAACTTCAGTTTATGCAGATCTCTGCTTCCTACATCCTGTCCTGCTTATTCGTCAGCCAATTCTTGCTGACTTGCTTTGCATCCCTATCTCCCAACACCTCATCCTCATGTTTTCTGATCTGTGCAAGCCAAACCGCTCCCTACCACCAATCCTCAGGACTTGGTGTCTCTGATTCTGATTCTTGTTCTTCCTTTTAACCCTTTATGGCACCATTGACAATTGTAGCCCGTGTTCCTCTGTAGAACTCTCTCCAGTTCTTGATCCAAACTTTTTCTCTTTATCCTAAGATCTCCTTCATCTCCGTATCCAATTTTTCATTTCATGAAAAGATTTTGATTCATTCTTTTCTTGTTAAAGATAATCTATAAATGCAAGGTTTTTTTATTCTTCCTATGCTAATTTTAAACAAATGCATTCTCTAAGAACTTTAAGATGGTTTCTGCTACATTCTGAGGTAGATTTAACCTGGTCTTTGAGAACAGATGGAATGATGAACACCCTATTCAGTAACACTGCCTGGGCAGCTGTTCAAATATTCTAACTCTGAGATGATGGTGTAGGTGGACAATCTGTGCACCAACAGTTGCACTTGTATTGCACTTCTAACATAGTCAAGCATCCTAAAGTGCTTAAAGAACATTTATAAAGCAGAACTGATCACAGAGCAGCTGTTAATTCATAGGACACAAATGCTGGACCAGCCAGTGACATTCATTACCTATTCCTGTTATCGTGGAGAAGGTAATGTTGAGCTGCTGCCTTGAACTGTGATTTGCTGTAGTTAGACCCACAGTACCAGTGGGGAGTGAGTTCCAGGAATTTCATCCAGTAACAGTGAAGAAACAATATGTTTCCAAGTCACGATGGTAAATTGCTTAGAGGGGAACTTATAGGGAGTGGTGCTCCCATTTAGTTTTCTTTATTCATTCGTGGGACGAAGGTGTCGCTGGCTAGGCAGCATTTACTGCCCGTTCCTAATTGCCTAGAGGGCGGTTCAGAGTCAACCACACATTGATGTGGGTCTGGAGTCCCATGTAGGCCAGACCAGTGAGGATGACAGATTTCCCTCCATGATGGACATTAGTGAACCAAATGGGTTTTTCTGACAATCAACAATGGATTCACAATCATCACTGGATCTTTTTAATGCCACATATTTATTGAATTCACATTCCAGCATCTACCATGGCAAGATTCGAACCCGGGTCCCCAGGTTAACAGTCCAGTGATAATAACACTAGGCCGTCGTCTCCCCTTGTCCTTCTAGATAGTAGTAGTTATGGGTTTGGAAGATTTTGTCTCAGGATCTTCAAATTTCTGCAATGGATTTTGTAAATGTTACACACTGCAGCAGGTGAGCATAGAATTTCCTTTGTGACAGCACTGTCGATGTACCTACACTGTATGAATGGCAACAGTTCAAGCCTTTGACAAGGTTCCACATGGTATACTAATTAGTAAAGTTAAATCACTTGGGATTCAGCACGAGCTTGCCCGTTGGATACAACATTGGCTTTACGAAAGGAGACAAAGGGTGACGGTAGAGGGTTGTTTTTTGGATTGGAGGACTGTGACCAAGGTGTTCCACGGGGATCAGTATTGAGTCCACTTTCGTCATTTATGTAAATAATTTGAATGTGAACATGGGCATAGTTAATAAGTTTGTGGAAGACACCAAAATTGGTGGTATAGTGGAGAGTGAAGAAGGTTATCTAAGATTACAAAGAGACTTGATCAATTGGGTCAATGGGCTGAGGAGTGGTAGATGGAGTTTAATTGGGATACGTGTGAGGTATTGCATTGTGGTAATGCAAACAAGGACATGACTTATACAATTGCTGGTAAGGCAGTGGATAGTGTTGTAGAACAGAGACCTAAGGGTTCAGGTAGATAATTTATTGTAATTACCATCACGGGTAAACCTGGTGGTTCAGAAGGCATTTAGCACACTTTGCCTTCATTGCGCAGACAGTCGAATATAGGAGTTGGGACATCCTTGAGGTTGTACAGGACGTTGGTAAGACCTCTTCCGGAGTACTGTGTGCAGTTCTAGTCACCCTGTTATATAAAGGATGTTATTAAATTGGAGATGGTTCAGAAAAGATTTACCAAGATGTTGCCAGGAGTGGAGGGTTTGAGATATAAAAATAGACTGGAAAGGCTGGGACTTTTTTCACTGGAGTGTAGAGGTTGAGGGGTGACCTTATTGAGGCTTATAAAAATCATGAGGGGCATAGATAATGTGAATGACCAGAATCCTTTCCCTTGGGTGGGGCAGTTCAAAACTAGGGGGCATATTTTTAAGGCGAGAGGAGGAGAAAGATTTAGAGGATATGAGGGGCAACTTTTTTTTAAACAGTGTGTGGTTGTGTGGAATGTACTGCTTGAGAAAGTAGCAGATGCAGGTACAGTTATAACATTTAAAAAAAAAAAAAAAAAATAATTTCATGAATAAGAAAGGTTTGATGGAATATGGGCCAGATGCAGGCAGGTGGGACTAGTTTAGTTTGGGAACCTGGTTAGTGTGGACTATTTGGACTGAAGGTTCTTTTTCCATGCTGTATGACTCTGTTGGCTCACTGTTACTCTCCTAAGGGCAAGTAAGGATGGAAACAAACGTTGGCCCAAGCAGCAACATTCACATCCTGTGAAATAATAACAAAATTCAGGCCGATACTTCATTGAGCTTTGAGGCGATGCTACATTGTCAGAGGTGCTGTTGACCACACTGAGACATTGCAGAGTAAACAGGTTCCCACTTTTCCATTGCACTGACTTAATGAATGAGTGAGGCAGCCTTGTCGTGCTAGTCTGTATTTATCGCTCAATTCTCATCAGTGCAACTAATCTGGTTATTGCCACGTTGTTGTTTGTGAAAGTTTTTTGTTTGTGTATGCTCTGTTACCTCTGACCACACTTCAAAACCACGTGTTGACTGTAAAGCAATTTGGAACATCCTAGGGTCACTGAAGATGTGCTAGCACTTCTGTTTTTATTTCAAGGTAAGGAGCAATGTGTTGATTGTTTGCCTGAAATGGGGTGTGACTTGTTTCTGCACAGGTGTTTGATTTGCGTCAGTGTCACCGACAGATGCAGCAACAGGCGGCCACAGCACAGGCGGCAGCAGCAGCTCAGGCCGCAGCCGTGGCTGGGAACATTCCAGGCCCCGGCTCTGTGGGAGGCATTGCTCCAGCCGTTAGTAAGTATCAATACATCCCACGTTCATATTGCCTGTCTCTGTAGACAGGCAAAAACATTCCACTTCTTTGACAGATGTCAACGATCCCATGGGAGTGTTCAAAAGAAGACAGGGAACTTCTCGGAATCCACGTGCATGTTTGTCCTTGAACAAGTGTTTCTAAAAGAATTGTGAAATGCTTTAGCACTGCCTAAAGTGAGAAATTTAATCAGGATGAAAATTTGTCCATTTCCTTTTTGCATCAATGTTGAGATGGAATCCATTGTTTTGGAACTTTATTCTTAAGTCAACCCCAAACTAAAAGGAAAGTTGAACCTTCAGCTTTCTGAAGACACTTCATAAGTTGGATTGTTACTTGAAGGTTATAGAAAGAAATAATACTTCTGTGAGTTTTCGATTGGACGCACCCAAACTTTCATTACAGCAGGAAAAGGTAGAATTAGAAAGAGAGTGAACAAACTTGAATTCAAAAGGGAAAGGAGAAAGTTAGAAAGGGATGGGTTTGAATTGAAATTATAAAATCTTGTCGTAAGTGGAAAAGTTGAGGATGACCAAGATTAAACTCCATGTATATTTTAATTCATAGATTCGTACAGCACAGAAAAGGCTCTTTGGCCTATTGAGTCTATACTGACATAGACTGACTGAAAGTACCCGAATCCAATTTCCTGCACTTGTCTCTTATGCTTGAATGTTATGATATTTGAAGTATCCAGATTTTTTTTAAAGGTTGTAAGGTCTCTGGTCTCCACTACCTTCCCAGGCAGTACATTCCAGATTCCCACCACCCGCTGAATGATAAAGTTTTTTTCCTAAGACCCATCTGAATCTTCTATCACTTAGCCTAAAACTATGCTCCCTCATGATTGACCCCTCAACCAAGGGAAGTAGCTGCTTTCTATTCACCTGTCCATACCACTCAATCTTAGACATCTCAGTCATGTCCCCCGCTCTTCAATCTTCTCTGTTCTACAGAAAACAATCTGAGCTTATCTAGTATCTTCTTATAGCTCAGTTTCTCCATTCCAGGCAACAACCTGGTGAGCCTCATCTGTACACTTTATAGTACAATCACATCCTTCCTTTAGTGGGGTGACCAGAACTGCACACAGTACTCTAGTTGCAGCCTGATCAACGCTTTGTACAACTCCAGTATTACCTCCTTGCTGTTGTACTTTATGCCACAACTGATGAAAGCAAGTGTCCCATATGCTTTCTTAACTATCTTATTGACAAGCACTGGCGAATTCAGAGATCTGCGAATAATTACCCTAAGATCCCACTGTTCTAAGCAACTCTGTATCCTGCCGTTCTTTTAAATACTCCCCCATCTTGTTTCTTCTTCCAAAGTGCATCACCTCGCACTTCCCAGGGTTAAATATCATCTGCTCATCTGGTTATTTTTGTAACCTACAACCATCTTCACTGTTAACCACTCCACCAATCTTGGTGTCACCTGCAAATTTGCTTTACATTCCTCACAGATTTTTTTTTTGTTATAAAATATAAATGATAAGGGCCCCGGTACTGATCCTTGTGGTATACGGTTGGACAATCATTCAAACAATGTTCTAGCACTGCCATTTGTGTCCTATTTCTAAGCCAGTTTCTGATCCACCTTGCCAATTTTGCCTCAGTTTCATGTCCTTTTACCTTCTCAGTTTCCCATGTGGGACTTTGTCAAAAGCTTTGCTAAAAACCAATATTGCTACGTGAACTGAACTTGCCTCATGGACACTCTTGATCATGTTTTCGAAAACTTCTAACAAATTTGTTAGGCATGATCTCCCTCTGACAAAACCATGCTGACTATCCCTAATTAACCCATGTCTTTCCCAGTCGGTATTAATTCACTCCTGAATTTTCTCCAACTGTTTCCCTACCATTGATGTGAGACTCACCGATCTTCGATTTAGACTCCCTACAATGTGGAAACAGGCCTTTCGGCCCAACAAGTCCACACCGACTCTCTCAGCCTCCCGCCCAGACTCATCCCCCCTATAACCCACCTAATCTACACATCGCTGAACACTATGGGCAATTTAGCATGGCTACTCCACCTAGCCCCCACATCTTTGGGCTGTGGGAGTAAACCTGAGCACCAAGCAGAAACTCACTCAGACGCGGGGAGAATGTGCAAACTCCACACTGTCGCCCTAGAGTGGAATTGAACCCAGGCTCCTGGTGCTATGAGGCAGCAGTGCTAACCAATGAGCCACCGTGCCACTCGAGATCTATAATTGCCTGGTTCATCTCTACTGCCCCACTTAAGAAGTGGAACCACATTAGCCATCCTTCAGTCCTGTGGCAGCTACCCAACGGCCAGAGAGGAATTAAAAAAAATTGTCTTCGAGCCCCTGCAATTTCCTGCCTCACCTCCCACAGCAGCCTGGGATGCAATTCATCCCGGCCAGGGGATTTTTTTGTTTGTAAGCCTGACAGAGCCTTCAGTATGTCAAACTGCGCAAGTTCTTCGCAGTCCCTTTTCCTTTAATTCTGCACCCATGTTCTCCTTTCCCAGAGTGAAGACCGAAGAGAAGTATTCATTCAGCATCCTGTGGCTTCACACACAGGTTGCCCCCTTGGTTCCTAATGGGCCCTACTCTTTCCCTAGTTAACCTCTTCCCTTGATTGCACGTATAAAATACCTTCAGATTCTCCCGAATCCCGTTCACAAGTCCTTTCCCGACCCCCTTTTAACTCTTCTGATTGCTTTCTTAAATTCCCTCCTGCACTTGCTGTGGCCTTAGAGGAATACAGCTGAATTGTTCACTTTTGACTTGATAAAAGCCCTACTCCTCTTTATCCAGTCCCAAATTGTCCTAGATATCTACGGGTCTCTGAACTTATTGCTCCTACATTTTCCTTTAAAGGGTGTTGGACCTATACTCCCCCCAGTTCCTTTTTGAATGCCCCCACCATTGCTCTGCTGGATACATTTCAAGAAATCTGTTCCCTCTAAACCCTTTATACTGTGACTATTCCAAGTTATGTTGGAAAAGTTGAAACCACCTAGTGTAATTACCCAGTTATTACTCTTACACACCTCTGTGAACTGTCTACATATTTGCTGTCCTAGTTCCCACTGATTCTTTGGGGTCTATAATACAATCCCAGTAAAGTAGCTGCCCCCTTAACATTCCTACGTTCTACCCAGAAAGCCTTGTTGGAGGACCCTTTCAAGATATCATCTCTCCTCATTTCAGTAACTGACTCCTTAATTAATAGTGCTATGCCACCACCCTTTTTACACCCTTTTCTGTCTCTCCTAAAGATCCTACACCCTGGAATGTTGAGTTGCAGTCCAGCTCTTCCTTCAACCATATTTCTGTGATGGAAACAATATCATACTTCCTCGTGATAATCCATGCCATGAACTTATCCGTCTAATCTATGACACTCCTAGCATTAAAGATCGTTCAGCCTTGCCTCACTTGACACTCAACATAGCTGAATTTACCGTGACTTGCTTCCTCTGCTGTAGCATGATGTGTCTGTATTTCATCAATAATCTGTGCCTCCCGCATAGTTCTTTGCCTGTGACAGATAATATTTATCTGATATCTAAATTTAATGAGAAGAGAGAGAGGAAGTACTTTGTGTCATGAGAAAATAAGTGCCAGTGGTCTGAAACAATGCTCCCATGCTCCTGTAGAGTGTTTCATGAGGAAAGTGGTGGAGACGTACTCCTCACTTTCAGAGGAGCTGTCGGGTGACCGTGACAGTAAACACTGCTGTTCTTAATACCTACAAGTTGGTATCAGGAAATGGGGCCAGAACTGCCAGAGAGAAGGCACTTTCCTTAATATAAACAAAGCTGTAGTAATAGCAGGTAGTTACAATTTAACTCGAGCATATTAGCAACATGCCCCAGTCTGGAGACTTGGAGCAATTGTGGAGGTGGGAATTTTGAGAACAGAACGGCATCTATCTCTGCTGAAGAAGGTGGCAAAGGCGAAACAATGCTCGAGTAGTAAAAGAGTGCCTAGAGAATATTCAGTTTAAGGGAGTGGAAATGCTTAAAAAAGGATGTATGAAGACTGAGTGGAAGTAGAAAAACAAGTCTGTAGCATTCTGCTGGCCCTCCAGAAGGTGCTGTCCTAACTAGGAAAGCTCATGATAAGGAGGTAGTTTCTCCCCACGTTTACTGCACCCTGATTCACTATAAATACTTTCTATTTGAAGTAACGCCCCCATGTTTATCTAGTGAAGCAGGCAATTTAGTTGAGATCTCTGGAGATACAGTTGCTGGTGCTGGCGTGTGACATGAATTTCTCTCCAGATAGTTTGCTGAAGGTATTGATGGAAATGACTTCCTGTTTCCTTCTGTAGGATTGATTTTAAGAATTGACTGGATCCTGTTAATGATGTTTCTAGTTTGCTGATTAAGGGTGTGGGGTTTTGCTAAGAAAGGACAAGGCTGGAGATATGGTGTAGGCACCTTCAGTGATTTTAGGAATTATTGCTGAAATGAAGGACAACTTGAAGGAACAAACTACTGTTTATGAATCTGCTGCTACGTTTGGATTCTTACTAAAGATGTTACAGAAGAGTCAGAAAATCAACTTGCTGTTTAAAAATGCCATTGGAGCACTAAGCTGAGGAAGAAACATTAATGGCTATTGAATGGGCCTAAAAGCAACCAGCTAGAACTGAACAAAAAGCATGAACAAGCTGTAGCAAAGCAGATGGTAACAATACCCAAAAACAGTGATGAGAAGCGGGAGGCGACATGCTTGCAAAGAAAGTGAAAAATGTGGGAACTTATCCTTCTGAATTGAAGAACAAGAGATCTAATGAGGTATAGAAGATGCCAAAGGGGATTGACAAAGTAGACATGAAAAGGATGTTCCCCTTGTAGGACAATCTAGAATAAGAGATCATAGTTTTAGGCTAAGGCGAGGCAGTCAAATACAGATAAAGAGAAATTGTTTCTCTTAAAGGGTCATGAATCTGTGAGTTCACTCCCCGAGAGTGCAGCTGATGCTAGGACATTGAGTAAATTTAAGGAGGATATAGGCTGATATATATTTTTAAATTAGTAATGGGTTGAAGGGTTATGGGGAGCAGGCAGAAAAGTGGAGTTGAGTTGAGGTGAGATGAGATTAGCCATGATCCTATTGAATAGTTACTAGTTACCCACCATTCTGCTGACCTGTTTCTGAACTGTTGCAATTCAGTTGGTTTCATCTTCACTATTTGCCACACCTCCAAGTTTTCATTTTCATCTGACATTGCCTGAATAAGAGGGTATTGAACTTGGAAAATTCCTAAGTGCAGGTGAAGTGTCTTTCAGCTAAGCTTCGGACATCTGTTTGGTGCTTCCTTTGAAAAGAGCTGAGTACTGCAGTCTTTGGACGCAACTAGAACCAGAATCTCTCCTTAAAAAGGCTACCTGTAACACATTTTCATTATTATTATCAATTTGTGTTGTAGTGGTGCTTGGACAACATGGTATGTGGGATCCATTTATTCCAACCAGTTCTTTAACAGGCCTCTGAGGTGGAACAAGGCTGTGTAAATGCTACTCCAAAACCCCCTCTTGTGGGGATCCAGTCAAAGACTGTGAAATGTTCTTTACTGGTGCTGGCAGCTTGGCTCTGCGCAGTGAGCTATTATTGTGATTCAACTCTGCAGAAATGAATGAAATAATCTCTCTGGTAAAGACAGTGTCACTGCACACCTTGCATTCGTTACTTCTGGGAGAGCAGACAACTTCCAGACTCCCTTCCTCGAGAATTGGGAAATAGCAAACTCGAGGCTTGAATGTAATTATTGATGACTGTTAGTTCTGCAGCTTGAATCTGTTTGAAGTTGTTTTGTGAAGGACTAAGAGGAAAGAGATAAATTCGAAGATACTACTTTTTATTTCTAAGCTTCTGAGGGCATTCTAATTGCAAAGTGAATAGCTCAGTTCAATTAACACTTCAACCTTCAACTCACCACACCCTCTTTCCCCCAAAATCCTAACGTGGAGGTACCCCCACAACAATATGAAATAATAGGAGATAACACAATATGGACCTGGAGGAACACAGCAGGCCACGCAGAATCAGAGGAGTAGGAAAGTTCACGTTTCGGGTCAGGAACCTCCTTCTGAACAAGGGTCCTGACCCAAAACGTCAACTTTCCTGCTCCTCTGATTCTGCCTGGCCTACTGTGTTCCTCCAGCTCCACACTGTGTTATCTCTGACTCCAGCGTCAGCAGTTCTTAGTATCTCAATGTTAATAGGAGGATGTTTGTTGTCCATATGATGTTTTATTTATTTGCAGGTCTCTGACTGAGTTCATTCCTTGAGTGAATTACTTCTGCAAGCATCTTTAGCAAGATCAGATTATTATGTTAGGATCTCATAGCCAGGTCATATCATCCTTCATGTAACACCAGCATGTTATACTCTATCGCCTAATGTTGTGGGTCATTTGTGGCTTTAATACTTTATCTTCCACTCTTGTCATCACCCTGAATTGCTGAAGTGTCTCTGTTGTTTCAGGTCTTTCTGCAGCTGCAGGGATAGGTGTTGATGACCTGAGGCGTCTTTGCATCCTCCGACTGAGCTTTGTAAAGGGCTGGGGACCAGACTATCCACGGCAGAGCATCAAACATACCCCCTGCTGGATAGAAGTCCATCTGCACCGGGCACTGCAGCTTCTGGATGAGGTCCTGCACACTATGCCCATTACTGACCCAGGATCTGTTAACTGACACCAGTCACCATCCTAGCATTGTCCTCCTCTTCCTCTTAATTATTATCAAACTTGTAAACTGATCACTTGAATCTGGGACATCAGTCGAGATAGACTGATGCAACATAACTTTTATTTTTATATGTTTTATCTTATTGCTTATTGACCATTTTCATAAAATCATGGTCATGAAAAATTCACACTACAACCAAATTGGAGGTGCTTTTGGAACTTTACTGCCCTTACCTCTATAAAATGTATTTATTTAGTTTTCTAATTAGGATTTGCAGCAAATAATTCAGCAACAGATGAACTGGTTCTAATTCAATTCTTAATGCAGAATTTAATCCTGATATACTTTCTCTGATTTTGGATTTCCTGTATAACCGGTTTATCAGGACTAGAATCTTCAAACTGTTTTTAGACTTCTGCCTGGACAGTAGATACTCTGACTTTTATTTTCAAGAATTGAAGTCCAGTTGATCTGTTATCACTCTATGTCACTGTACTGTGCCACAGTCTAAAGCTAGAGGTGAAATTGCCGAGGTTTGTTTTAACTGTTTGATCAAATAATATAGTAGAACATGGTATGCTGCACATATTTTCCTGACTGAAGTCTTCACGTGGCCAGGTAAGAGTATTTCATTGTCTGGTGAACTCACTTGCAGAGCAGACGGAGGATGAATAGTTTGAAAGCTGCTCCATTGACTTTAGCAAATTGCTTTCTGCATCCGAACATAAGAACTAGGAGCAGGAGTAGGCTGTCCGGCCCTTCGAGCCTGCTCCGCCGTTCAATAAGATCATGGCTGATCTTTTTGTGGACTCGGATCCACTTACCCGCGCTCTCACCGTATCCCGTAATTCCTTTATTGTTCAAAAAAAATCTACCTTAGCTTTAAAAACGTTTACTGAAGTAGCGTCAACTACTTCACTGGGCAAGGAATTCCACAGATTAACAACCCTCTGGGTGAAGAAGTTCCTTCTCAATTCAGTCCTAAACCTGCTCCCTCTAATCTTGAGGCTACGCCCTCTTGTCCTAGCTTCACCTGCCAGTGGAAATATCCTCTCTACTTCTATCTTGTCTATTCCCTTCATAATTTTATGTTTCTATAAGATTCCCCCCCCTCCCTCAATCTTCTGAATTCCGAAAATCTGCATCTGACTCCTTCTGTCATTGAAACATGAGCCATTGGAGCCCATCTAGTTCTTTGTCGTTCGCTTTTCTTAATCAAAATTTCAGGCTTGAGGATAAATTTGAAAACACATTCGGCTAGATTGTTTTCACTAACTCTGCAGCCAAGCTCCAGTGATTGCGATAACAATATTTGCAAAGCCTGAAGGCCCTACCTCAAGCGCAGTTATCACATTTAGGTTCCTGTAAAAGAAGGAGGTTCAACTGTCAGCCTTGGTGATTTTCATTTAGGTTCAATTGGATTGTGAATGACTGAGATATTACAAATTCTTAAGATCCAGCAGTCTTTTGTCATACTACCTCTTCTAGCTTTACTCCCTGTAGTTTGAGCTTTTCAACAGCCTAACATCGTAGAGTTATACAGCATGGAAACAGACCCTTTGGCCCAACTCGTCCATGCTGACCAGATATCCTAAATTAATCTCGTCCCATGTCATTTGAAAGTTGCATTGTAATTCATGCCGTTTTTAATCAGACAATGGGAGCCCAAGAAGTAGTGTTTCTACATGACTAAATACAGAGTTTTAGTGCTGATGTGCCATTGTAACTTCTCTGAACATAGCTTAGAAAAGTTTGATCTGGCTCTGACACTTGCGCAGTGGCAGAATGTAGCTGTCTTGCACATCCGGTTTTGTTTTTATCTGGATTCACTTCTATTTTGGTTCCTTTGTCAAGTCAAACTTGTAGTCGGTACGTGGCCTTTGTGATGTGTGTGCTACAATACCCAGTGTAGACCTGCCTGCCACTTTAATGCAGAATCATTGTCGCACCATTCGGTACGGGCTCTATATACAGCTAGCATTTGATTTGATCAAAATGTGCTTATTCCTCCCAAGTGCAGCTTCATCCACAGCTGTCCGTCCTGCTATCCACTAGTGACTCCCTCTTCAGCTGACTGCAAGATGGGGCTCAGTTATGATTATCATCTTGCTGCTGCTCACTGTCTCTGTTCATTTATACACATTGATGTCTGTCACAAATGGCTATAGAATCAAGACCCTCAAGGGCTGCTGCCTTCAGGCAGAGGAGGAAGTGGCAACCAAAACATTGAGTTAGATTCAAGCGACTGTATGCTGAAAATGTAATCTACGTGTGATATTTACTCTATGGCTGAGGATTCTCTTGATCATGATAAGCATGAGATTTCTATCGTACTCTTGAAAGTAGAGTTCCCAGGAAGAATACCAATCACACTGACGTGGAGGAATGAGCAAGCTCAGTCTTTGAATCTGCTCTGAGCTCCTCTTGTCCTCTGCTGGCAATACAAGTGCTGAACCTCTTAACTTCCAAAGAATCTTAATTGTGATATTTGTCTGATTTCTTTGGACAGTGAAGTGGGAGCTCTGTGGTGTATCTAAAACGTGGTGTAACCAATGCTGAATGGGACAGTGCAGTGGGAGCTGCATTGGCAATAGTATGGCATATTCTCCAGTAACCCCATCCTGGTGGCACAGGGACCAATCCTAACCATCACTGCTTCCTGTAACAAAAGTGCATTGTCTGCATCTGATCAGAGGAGCTTGTTTTTTTCACCAGGCCACCTTGCGTTCTGCCCTCGTCCGTCCTTTTGTACGATTCTCTATCAAGCTGTGTGTGGTATGGGAGAGGGAGAAGGGACTGCTCGCTAAGTCTCACTGCATTAGTTATCAATCTGAGAAGGAATTCACTAATTCTGGCCCCTGGAGTATTTACTCTGACAGCCCCATTTCTCCCCAACCCCCCTAAAAAACCGGGTTGTTCACGCTGATGTCTCATCTTCCAATTTGGGTGTAAGTTCTGATTCCTCGAGTTCCCTATTCGTATCCCTGATATTTCCTGATTAACTGTTTGCCCCCCACTCCTGGCTTGTGTATTCATTCTTTCTGTTCTTGCCATGCCCTTGGACCATGTACCATCATTCCTCCTGTTATCGTCTTAGCACAAGCTTCACCCACCCCAGCCCTTCACCGTGACCTATCTGGGGCTTGCACCCTAATAACCTGTGCTGATATTTTATCTTTTCCCACCCCCTCTCCCACTTCCAAGGATAACCTCTGATCCTTGTATTCTCCAGGCATGTGTACTGTCAAACTCACGAATACTGCTGCAGGTGGTGCTGGGGTTGTGTACCCTACCACCCCCACTCCCCCTCCAATGTCCTTGGGCAGTTTGAATTCTACACTGCAGAAAACTTGCTAAGCTATGGAATTCTTTCAGTAGTGTCACAAATTTGTGTAGAACTCAGTCGGTTTAGTGGTTAGACTTTGTATTGTAACATTGAAGTGTCACCTGAGGTACAGTCTGTGGCAGAGATTAACTATTAAACACCTGGCTATCCTTCAGCCATTTAAGAAAAACCTTGCCAAAGATTAAAAGCAGTTTCAGGAGTTTGAAACTCCCAAGTGTTCTTTGGAACTTGTTGACCAACGTGTTGGCTTATTCTTGTGGGGATATCTGACCAAGTGTACCTTGTATTTGGCCAGCTGTGAGTGGGTGTACTGCTGTATTTTGATTCCCCTGCAGCCTTGCATTGCAGGAGTTGAACTGGGTGGTTATTTCTTGGTTGTTATCAGTTACCCAGAGGATGGCAAACTCAGGATCTCAATGGGACTTTCACGCTGGACAAGGAACAATCGATGTGATCTTTGTCGTGCATAACACTCAAGAATACTCTCTCAAATAAGGATCTCTGAATGGTGTTTGTTGCCTAGGATGAACGTACAGTACAGCTATCCTGAAAAGGTGATCATGGTCGTCTGGTCAGTGCGATGCAGAGTAATGCGCCTTACCAGATGTTTTTCCTGGCACTATTAGCACCATGCCATGGCTCCAGTTCTGTTTGCACAAGTACTCTTCAATTATTTCTTGTATACGCTCAAAGATTGTGACACAGGAGCACGTACCCTACTCAGGAATCTGAAAAGGCTTAAGAATCCCACACGGATCACAACAGCTACTGGGCGACTGGATGATTGCTGATGACTGTGCTCTCCGTACGCTTGAGGGAATGTCCAGCTGCTTGCTGACAGACCACTTTGCCCAGCCCTCAGAGTTGTGTTAAGAGACACAGTATAAAAACTATGCTGTCACCGTACCTCCAAAAGTGAATGCTCACAACTGGATCTGTACATCAAGATTTGGTTTAACATCAAATATGAGACAACAACATAATACACGAAAAACTCATCTCCTTACTGTTGAAGTAACAGGCATCCTGCATCATCAATCAACCAAAAGCCAACTGATAACAACGATACCATTCTCTACTTCCCTGCAACCAGCCCCTCACCGAAATAAAACTATGGCAAAGAGGTAAACAGCTTGTCAGTAAGTGACTGTGCATGCAGGCTCCGAAAGAGATACTAGCACCACATTCCCATCTTCCTCTTGACCAGGAAGTGTTTGGGGAGAAGAAATATTCTAATTGCGTTGGTCAGTGGGAGTTTTGACAGAAAATCCCTTCGTACTAAACAATTCCACATCTATGATTCGATGATGATGATGACTAATGTAGCAAATTCTAGACCCAGATATAAACTGTACCCCAGCTTGGAATTAGGTACAGGAGCACTTATTTCCAACTATACTTCATGGTAAGATTTGTTTCCTGTTCTGTTTATATTTGTACTTAGTTACTCAGTAAATAGTTAAATTCAGGCTGTGGGTACAAATGAGTGGAGATATTTTACATCTGATTTGGAAATTTATCTAGACCCTATTGTATATGTATTGTTCCTGGCAAGCAGCAATAAGCTTGTGGGTATTTGATGTTATGTGTAAAGAGGGGGTTGAAGTAGCCCTGATCGTGTATAAAATCTTGTGTCAATAATCTGTGTGCTTTTATCTTTTGCGAAGTGTTTGTGTGAAAATTAACTTGTGTGTTGTAAGTAGCTTTTCCACCATCCTCTCATTATTCCTTCTGCCTGACAGTACACTGATGTGATTTTGAGCCATGTGTCCTAAAGGAATATCCCAATTTGAATGGCTTAACTTTGCTGATCTCGGCCGTGTTAGGTATCGAATCTTTGCAACTGACCTGACCTGACCTGACCATACTTTGGTTGGGTGTTAGGCAATTGCCAGTCTGGCAGGAAGGAATATGTAAGGTTAGGTAAGGCAGGGAGTCACATAGGCATACTCCTTCATCGTCCCAAATTTGTAGCTTGGATTTTCCACTTAGTTATTTGAAAGCTGGCAGAAATCTTGGGTATCACCACCTTACAGGTGAAAAACTATTTTTCCACAGGTCGGAAGTTGGACAACACCACCGGTTAATAGTCCAACAGGTTTATTTGAAATCACAAGCTTTTGAAGCACTGCCCCTTCATCAGGTGAAGTGACGAAGGGGCAGCATTCCAAAAGCTTGAGAATTCAAATAAACCTGTTGGACTATAACCTGGTGCCCTCTGACCTTGTCCACCCCAGTCCAACACTGGCATCTCCACTTCATATTTTTCCAGAGAACTCCATTGTCATATTCCCTTGCAGCTAAAGAAGTCAGTCTAGATGGGACAGCCTGGTCAATGAGTGTGGTAGATTTGAAGAAATGCTCTATTGGCACTGAATCAATTATTCAGGTAGAAAGCTGTGATTGATATTGACAATAGCATGCTAATGTTTTCAAAACTGGGTAATTCATGGAGTCAGGATCAGAGATGCCTCGTTGTTTTGAGCTGAGATGAATGTTTTCATTGGAGGATAAGGAAGGAAATGAACTGAAATATGGATACAACCCATAGGCTGTCTCACACTCACCCATGCTCTTGCTGTCATGTTTGCACTCTGTAGTTGTGCACCACCTCCCTTTTTGTGCTGTCGTGCTTTCATACCTGCACTCTCGCTGTCATACCCCTGCCCTCGCTCTTACACCCATGTCCTCACTGTTGCGCACACTCTTGCATGGATACTAATTGCAGATGATGAAAGTAATGCTCACTAAATAGTGAATCAAGTTCTGTTTCTGTGATTCGATGCAGGGCTGGTATTTTGAGGTTGAAATATTGAATTGTCTGAAGTGAAGCCTTGGAATTACAGAATTGTCTCAATAGCTGTGATGGCTTTCAAAGTTGAATTTCCGGAAGTTTCTTTCACAGGTAAGCTTTGTAGATGGAACAGAACAAGTGATAGAGAGCTATTGCTTCTGCAGTTCTGCAAGCAAGAAACATATCTACTTCCCAAGTGAATACAGCAGACCTCCAGCTATTTCTGGATATTTCTGTTTCTTGCTCCCAGAATTGAAGCTTTGGCCTTCTCTAAAGATGTTTCAAAAATCTCTCTCTCGCTGTTTCTTCTTTTTTTTTTTTTCTGGCATCTCACCCTGCCTTTTCTATACTTTTGGGCATCTTTGCATGTCTACTACAGTGTTACGTGATTTGGACAAACTGCCAAATTATCTTCCAAACAAGGCAAATAATTCAGTTTCCAGTTATGAATGCCTAATACCTTTACATCAGGCAATTACACAAGTTTGAGTGCCATCTAGGCAGTCTGTTTGTATTCCACTTCCAAAGCTTGTCCCATGTTGCCATTGTGAAAGGTAAGGTGACCCTCAGAGTTCATTCCTGTCTTTAAACCAGAGCAATGTTTATAAGCTATAATTTCTAAAACAGTTTATTAAATAGAACAGCTTCTCAGTTTATGATACAGATGATGAGTTGGAAAAGGTCAGTGTGATTGGTAGAGCCAAAGCAAGGAGTGGGTGGGGAATGTTGGAGTTGGTGAGAATCACTGGTCATAAAATGTCACGTGTGGTTTTCCTTTTGGAGCTTCAAAACCAAACCCAATTGAGTTCCTAAAAGTGGAAGATATCAGAAGTGTTGGAAAGCAGGTATACCAGTAGTGACAAACTCTGTCATTTTCTGAAGCTTCCTGCTCTGTGTTTGACTATATGTGGGAAAGCTAGAAGGAATTTCCAAAGAGTTTGGTCTAGATTTATCTATCTTCACAACTGGCTGATGCGTACAAGCCGAACTGTGCACCAGATCTAGGCTTACTCTGTGTGCTCACTTGTAATTCCACAGAGGGCTGCAAGAGCTTCCTTGTTGAATCTGTTGAAGACTGCAGTCGAAGGCCACAGTATTCAGAAACAATGGTACATATGGTGGAAGTTTGGGAATGTCTAAACTTTACTGAACGTCGTATTGGTAGGACTCTGGTAACTTTACCCTCAGAGTGTAATTGTTAATGAGCATAGGAATGTGGACAGCAGAACAGAAATATTGTACTTTAAAACAAAACATTAAAAGGATTTTTAAAATTGTTAACAGGAGTGCAATAATATCTGAAATTTTTGCAAAAAGTGAGTATTGTCTCACTGAACAGAGACAAAAAAAAACTGCATATACTGGAATCTAAGGTAGACAGACAGACAGACAGGAGGCTGGAAGAGCACCAAGCCAAGCAGCATCTGGATTCTGCTTCTGCTTCTGCTTCCACCCCTCCCCATACTCCCACATCCAGCCCTAAACTAGGGCAAAAGCCAAAGCATTGACTGTTCCTTTCCTCCAGATGCTGCCTGGCTTGCTGTGTTCTTCCAGCCTCCTGTTTGTTTACGTTGTCTCACTGATGCTGAAAACAAATCCCACTCTTCTCAGAGCATTTAAAATTCCCCAATTTACTCGTCTTTTCAGACCCAGCTTTACAGAAAGTATGGGCCATGGTTCAGTGCTGAACACCAATTACAATTTATTACAAATGAATAGACTTTAGCTACAGATAAACAATTATAACTCTTTGTTTCCCCCCCCCCCCCCCCCCGCCCCGGTATACACACAGACTCAAGGACATTGGTGTTATGGTTGGAGGGAAAAGCTGGGAAGGCAGTCCAGCAGTCCCTGTCTCTGGTTCGCTGCGATGATCCTTTTTATTTGTCAGTACTTGCTGTTAATTTCACTTCTCCAGGTTCTGTTTAACTTCATCATTAACAACTGGTCGCCATTCCACAGACCAATAAGTCTCATTTTATACATCACCTGGTACTCATTGAAAAAAGCAGCAATGTAAACATCACTTACAAAGTTTTAATAACTGTCTTCTTCCTGGGATTCCATTTGCGCAGGTAGACAGGGCTGTTTTGTGATAACTTTGACACATTGTGGAGTATGCAACAATGTCCAGTCATCTGTCAAGGTTCGTTAGTTATTGAAGCTTCAGCTAACATTTAATGCGTTCACACAAGTGACATCAAACAAAACTGAGGTCACCGGGAGTGAAGGGAAATGTTTAGTCTGACATGTTAGGAGCCCTCAGCCCAGCCTGTTCAGTTGATGTAGCAATAAATTGCCCTCCATTGTGCACCTGTATGTCACCTTACAAAGTCTATGCTGCTGTATCATTGCTCAACCTGGTCTCCAGTCTTCTCGAAATCCACTTGCTATTGGACCGTATGACAATTGGTTTGCAAAGATCTTCCTTTGTTAATACAAATTGATGTCTGTGCACACCTACTTGTCAAACTTCATTTTGACAAGTGGGATGTTTGCAGCTTCACAATCAGCTGCCCTAGGCAAGGCCACTGGCACTCATGTTACTGCAGCCCCCACTGGAGAGACACTACATACAGGAGAAGGCAAACTGAAGGAACAAGGCAGAAGGCGCACCTTTCTTTTGAAAAACCTTCCGAAAGTAGATTGAAGGTACCAAGTATGGGATTTTCCCATAAAAATAAGCTCCTCTGGCAGTGCACAGCAATTCTCCTCGCTTCCCCTCTTCTTTCCCCGCCCCCACACCTGAGTTCACTGAATGACTGACTCGTGATTGATTGCAATCCAAATCATCAGCACTTTGGGATTGTTCCACCACAAGGCCATAGGTGGGCAGGGGACGTTTCTGCATTGACCTTGAGCAATCTCTAGCCTGAGTCTCAGGTGCCAAACTGCTATTTAAAATCTCAGAAAACAGAGTCAGAAAAGAGCTGTGTCTCTGGAGGGGTAGATGAGGAATGTGTAAGGGAAAGCAAACTTCAAGGTATTGGTTCTCCTAACTGAATCTGAGAACACGGACTGGTCATTGCCAATACCCTGGTTCTAGCAGTTGATCAAACACAAGACTTCTGGGCAACACTAGCATTTATTTGACTTTGTTCTCATTTGAGTTAGAAATTGCAGGAATATCTACACGACCCACAGTATAACACAATTTGGTAGTCATCAACAAAGCTCCCAAATATCAAAGGCCACAAATAATACTGTAAGAAATTAACATGAAGGACCTCAAAGATCCTACTGAGGCAGTCCTTGTCATCCAAACACCTGGGGTTCTACACTGTCCATGGTCAACCTTAAAGTCTACAAGCTCAAGCATCTGAAAAGAGGTCCTTGGCTTGGTGACAAAACACCAGAACCGTTTTAACAAAGATGACCAAGAGTTACAGGAATTAATTGAGGCTAAGTGTAAAATTTTCACAGACTTGAAACTTTGCCATGCCTCGAGGAAAAGTAGTAATCCTACAGGCCTCCAAAAGCATAAAACCTCTGGCACCAAGAACAAGTGGTGGATAGGAAGACATAAATAGATGTAACCTTAAATGGGGGTGAGTTCCTGGTATCCTGACCAATATTTCTCCTCCAAACAAGATCACAAAGCAGATTATATGCTTGTTACCATTTTTTTTTGTGGGAGCTTTCTGTGCATGCATTGGCTGTTGTTTTCTACGTTGGAATTACACTTCAAAAGTAATTGGCTGCAAAGTATGTTGATAGGGTCCAAGTCTCTCAAAGGCAAATTTTTTTTTCCTATTTATAGAATTAGTTGTGGTAACAATTTCTGCAGGAACCAAAAAAAAACTTCTCTATATTTGCAGTGTTTCTGTAGAGGTAGGTTTCAGATTGTTGAAAGAAAGGTTTGCATTTATTGTCACTTTCTATTAACGACCTGTCTTGAATTCTGTTCCGCTCAGCTTGCTTGGGTACAGTGAAATTAATTGGATGGCCTCTGGAATAGTGTATGCGTGTTCTCAGGTGGACACAAAATGTGAACTGCTCTACTTCTGTGGTAGTACAATCCCCAACAGCTGGGTAGTGTGAGCCAAAGCGGTGCTGCCAAATATGGACAATCACAACATTGCTATGCTGTAGGAGGCCATTTGATTCATTGTTGCCTGCACTGACTCTCCAACTGAACAGCTTACCTAATGCCATTCACTCATCATCTCCCTATAATCCTGTGCATGGTTATCCTGCATTTGAAAAAGCAACAATTCCCTTTTGAAAGTTTTGATTGAGACTGCTTCCATCAACCTTCTTGGGCACTGCATTCGAGATCTTAAGCACCAGTCACTGTGTGAACAATTTGTACATACTCAGTAGAGGTGAACAGGACCAGATGAAAGTTAGGCAGTGAAACTGGAAGGTGGGAGGGCAGCCAGGCGACAAGGTTCAAGATTCGCTATTTGGTTCGTGAGCCTGAGGCAGGGCCTGTGTCCTTTTCCTGATACATCCAGGATCTGCCCAGAATGATCTCTATGTAAAAGAGAAAGGAATAGAGACAGTAGGCTAGGACTCTTGTGGCACAGTGATAGTGCCCATACCTCTAGACTAGAAGGCCAGGGTTCAAGTCCTACCTGGTCCAGAAGTGTGTCACAACACATCTGAGCTGAGCAGGTTGCTGATAAAATCTAGTATTATTTTTGAGACAACTTCTCTCCCATTCTAATTTCCAGGTCCTGGTTTCAAACAGGATTTGCTTTTGTAAGCTTATGCTGTAAATACACCTTCCCACCAGCAGTGGTGCCCTATCACTGCAGAAATGAATCCATTCTCTTGAATAAATGCATGTAGTTGTTTGAGCTTAGTGACAAGCCCTGTTCCTCGGAGAATAGTGGAGTCTGTTTAAATTGCAGAACAAAGCAAACAAACAAAGGCAGACTGTAGGTGCCGCAGCTACTTGTCAGTTTCATGTCCTTTCACAGAACTGTACAGGCCCTTCAGCCTACGATGTTGTGCTGAACTTTTACCCTAAACCTAAGGTCTATTTAACCTCCACCCCTACCTTTATACTATCATCCATATGCCTATCTAATAGCCACTTAAATGCCCCTAATGAGGCTGCCTCCACTACCCTCACTGGCAATACATTCCACGCCCCTTTGGTATCAGTCCATTGGAGAGAGTGAAGAGAAGAGCTCAACGGTATGTTTTCTGAAACTCCCCTCATCCTCACACTACGATCATGAAAATAAAGGATGCTTCTGGATACAATCTACATTTCACCAGTTTATTCATTGGTCAAAGCTGTTACATTTTCCACAGTTCAAAATGGAACTTTGTTCCTGAACAACAGGCAATCAAACAAAATAAGCTATCCTCCAACATTAGAGAACTGGCACCAAGTCCATCAGTGAATGAAAGAATGTTTATGTCAGACACCACAGAGGTGCTAAATTTCACATGAAAGTAACAGCCAACTGAGCTAAGCAACAGTTAAACAGTGGCCGACTGGGTTCTTATTTTATTTGGCCAGAGTAGCAAGCATATTGCTAGTGGGGAGAGAAAAGCATTTTCCCCAGTATTCTCACTCTGAACCATTATCTAGTACTCCTCTTCATAGGTACTGAAGAAGAAGAGTGTGTGCTTAGGTTTAACATTTTCATTAGATGACATGAGCGGAACAGATACAAAACTTGAATAATGGATAATAAACTGCCTTGTTTGTTCTGAAACCTATTCCAGAAAGTGGGATACATTCCCAGACTGGGACTAAAATGTGATCTTCCTTCAAAGTCTGTACTGACTAGGGAACATGCAGGTTGGGACAAGACAGTAGAACAGAGAATGCTCAGGACCCATAACTACTCAAGGCAGAACGGGTACAGCGCAAACTAAAATCCTTTGGGTTAATAAACATTAGAGGGAGATTTTATTTCAGTTTTACAAGAACTTGTACTTAAGTCTTGTGTTTCAAGTACAACCTTGACTTTGAATTACACAGTATTTGATACCTGGCTTCAAACCTCAATCACTAATAATGAAATGTTATTTTAGTACTAGACATGAATTATCAAAGAAGTGAGACACTGTCCCTGTCATCACACTGTTACAGTGGGAGCTACATTCACAGCACCTTCCCCACACCAACAAATTGGGGACAGTATTATATCATTTCTTTTGGCCCAGTCCTTTGCTGTAGGTTTTAAGACCCTGAACTAACTGTATCTTCAGATGTTACAAAATACAAATCAATAAGTGCTCAAATCTATTGTCAGGCCATACATCTGTTACTTGACAAAATGGTCCCACTTACATGCAGTAGTCCCTCCTCCTCCTCCTCCTCCCCCCCCCCCCCCATGCCCCTCACTCTATTACTGCCCCCAACCCCCACAACTCAGACTCTCACTGTCCCTCATCAACTTCGTCATCTTCCAGAGGGGAGGGCTGCCTCAATGAATTATGGGTTGATACCCGGTGGATGGAGAGAATACCACTGAGGAAAGCGTAACCAATCATGGCAGAGAGCCCCACCAGCACCGAGAGGATCTGATTGCGTCTCTTATGAGGGTCCTCATCAGAATCCGATGAGTTATTCCGGGGAACTTTCTTGGAACTACGGTCAGTGTCTGAAACAAAACCAGGAATATAGTATGAACACAGATGGGGAGGAAAGTGTGTATGTTGATGTTATGCTTCAGCATGTTCTTGAGATACTCTTCCCAATAAATGAATGACTCTGACACAAAGTTAGCGCCATTACACAGGCAAAAGTGGAGGTAAATTTATGCATAGCAAGATCCCACAAATAAACACCAAAATTGATTGCTATTTTGGCCAAGGCAGGCTCAGCAAAGTTTGTCCAAGATTACCTGAACTGTCATTTGGAAAATAAAGACCAAGGATGGACGTGCAGAGTGCACACAGGTTGTCAAGAGAACGCAGATGTTGCTGCAGTTTACTGTTGGGTAGTTTTGCCTTCAGAATTGGTGCCAAGTGTCCAAACACAATGGCATCTAAGGAGCTGGGTCTAAAGCAGAAGGAGACACATCATTAAACACAGCAACCCTGACATAGGTAAGAAAACTGCAGGGAAATGGCACACATTGCATCCAACACAAACTCCTGTGCCAGAACATAATGTTACTTTTCATCAACTGAGTAAGTGCTCTGCCAGCAAAGCCACAGTGTACAGTTCCCGATTGTGCTCATTGGTGGGTCTGTGCAGAATGTGTGTTTCTTTTATTCGTTCATGGAACACGAGCTTTGCTGCCAAGGCTACGATTTATTGCCCATCCCCAGTTACCACTAAGGAGATTGAGAGAAGTTACTTTCAGGTACTGATGCAATCCACATGGGGAAGATAAACCTTAAACTCAGAGTTAGGGAGTTTCAGTAGTGACAATGGAGGAATGATGACATACTTACAAGTCAAAGCTTAGTCAGGGTCAGCACCTTCAGAAGAGGAAGGGGACCATGTACCCTGGCGAGGGTCAGCACCTTCAGGAGAAGATGGGGACCTACTACTACCCACCTGAATCTTACTGTCTGGCCAGAAATCTCTGCCCATCTCACCCATCTTTCGGGTCCACCTGTGGCCAGGTGCCCACGTGTTTGCTCGAGCCTGCTCTTATATCACAGTCATCAACAATGCAAAAATAATCAACCCTTCATCTCCATGGCAGAGAAAGAACAAACTACTTACGAGTCTCCAAAAAAGAATTTATGTGACCCCAGCCTCTGAGACAGCAGCGTTAGGCACTCATGGGCCTCTTTGTAGATCTGAAAAGAAGCAAATATTCACACTTTATAGTTTTTGGTATTCTTGAATGCAACACATGCTGTCCAGACTGACTCTGTTAAGGACTTCATTCAACTCCTGAGCTTATTCTTAGAGACCAAACACCTCCCGCAGTAACTAAAGATCATGATTTCTTCAAGGAAAAGTTCTACTTAAAAACCTTTTAAATTATAAGTTTGTGCCACAACCATTCCTCTGAACTGGAGTAGCCAAGGTGCTGGAAATCATTCTACCTCATTCTCTGCTTCCTCCTCATTGTCGTGCCACTGGCCACCGCGGATCAGGCGAAGACGGTCCAGGAAGCGTGTGTGCATGCGGTTCGGGAGGAAAAAATTCAGTGGGAATGGTATTGCCTCTCCGTACCAGGGCCTTGTGAACGATACATAATTCTTGGAGTCAACCCAAAACATGTAGATCTGAGGAAAGAAAAGATAGGGAGCTGAAACAGGAGTTAAGGGGGAGGCAATGGCCTAGTGGTATTATCGCTGGACTGTTAATCCAGAGACTAACCTAATGTTCTGGGGATCCAGGTTAGAATCCCGTCGTGGTAGATGGTGAAATTTGAATTCAATAGAAATCTATACTTAAGAATCTAGTGATGACCACGAATCCATTTTCGACTGTGGGAAAAACCCATCTGGTTCACTTCTGTTCTTTAGGGAAGGAAACTGCCGTCCTTACCTGGTCTGGCCTACATGTGACTCCACACCCACAGCAATGTGGTTGCCTCTTAACTGCCCTCTGGGCAATCAGGGATACACAATAGATACTGGCCTAGCCAGCAATGCCCTGATCCTGTGAATGAATTTTAAAAATCTCAGTACAAACATCCCAGACAAATAGGGTCACACCGTTAACAAAGTAGGAGGAGGACCCCAGGTGCTGTGACTTGATGCAGCACTCACCAGTGCAGGTAGTAACTTCTCTTCTATCAGAGAGGCAAAGGCAAGTGTGTCCGCTGCCTGTGTTGCTGAGAGCCCGTAGTCAGCATTGTACTTCTAGGAAGAGTAAGACGATGTTAGTAAGCAGTTGTTCAGCAGCAATATCACAACAGTCTGCTCCACCAAAAACCATACGAATACTCAGAGGGAATAAGTTATGGTTTGAATATATTTAGTAGTTTTATAGAATGACAGCTGGAAGTAAGTTACAGGCTGCATTGTATCTTAAGTGTTGGGACAGTTCATGTGTAGAATATATACACTTGGGAAGAGAGGTTTTGTACAACACAGCTCATTAGATATTTTTAATTTGCCAACAATGAAACTGTCACTTTTGTATCTGAAAAGTTAAAAGTTCAGATTTGATCCAAAACCAAAATGTGCAAAATTGTACCTCCTCCCTGACACCAATTAATTTTCATGACCATCTGCAATTTGGAAGTATTTAGTAAAAAAAGGAATTTCCTATGGAAGGGATCATATTCCTGGCCAATTTATGTAAATAGGAGGTTGCTATAGTTACTAGCACTACACCAGGTTTACTAGGCCTCTGGTGATGGGAGTGAGTTGCAGGGAAGTTTAGGACCTGCATCATACAGGCCAGATTAGAGCAGACAACTCAGGCTCCAGCCCAGATGTCCTGATGTCAGCCAGGATTAGACGTAGGACATTTTTACTCTCCCTTCTCAGTGTCACCTGTTGCTGCTGCACATGGCCATGAGAGAATCAGGCTTCACAGTACTGTTGCCTAAAGTAAATAGCACGCTGATCCTCACCTTCTCAACTCAAATGTTACAAGTGACAATTTAGCCAAGATGTTGGGATTCTTGGTGTTTCAAGCTGTGTCAAGTGAGAAAACAGGAAAAAAAAAAATCACCTTTCAATGCTTCTTTCATGTTATGGGCCAAACGCAGGTAAATAGGACTAGTTTAGTTTGGGAAATTTAGTTGGCATGGACGAGTTGGTCCAAATAGTTGGTTTCCATGCTGTATGATTCTATGTCTCTGTAACACCAATAACTGACTAGCAACTAACTAGCATCCACAGTTCTTTCGGTTTTTAGTAACTAACAGTGTTTCATGTCAGTGATAATACAGCTTAAAACGATCTCTTTAGAAACAAAAGTTGTAAATTATCCATGTGCATGAGCTCCCATTCACTCCCAGTTATGTTTCCCATTACTCAGAGGTTTTGATTTCTTCCCATGTGAAGTGCTTGACTGAACAACTTTGGTTGCTGACTCTAACTCTCTCTTTACAAGGTTACAGAATTCTATAACAAACCTGTCACCTGAGGAATATGATCACGTGTTTGTATTGTCCAGAAGATCGTAAGACATGGGAGTAGAAGTAGGCCATCAAGTTTGCACTGCCATTCAATGAGATCACAGCTGATCTGATAATCTTCAATTTCACTTTCCTGACTGTTCCCCCAGAACTCTTCATTTACTCACTGATTAAAATATTTTCAGTTTCAGCCTTGAATATACTTAATGACCCAGCTTCAGCAGCCCTCTCCAGTGAAGGAACATCTCCTTATTGGTCTTAAATGGGTGACCTCATACAGGAGTAGGCTTTCATTGGCAGCATAAACCTGGGAGCAGCTCACCAACTCTCCCAAAGGTGACAGGAGCAAACAGCATTTCTCATCACTTGTGGCCTAACCCAGGAAGATGACTCAAACAGAAAGCAATTTCTCAAGCTGATGGCTGAACTTGTACACTTCCTCCAGTATTGCTAAATTTTTGTACAAATTCCAACGTAGTAGAGTTTACTGTAACCTCTCTATATTGCAATAAATTCTGGGGGTACAAAATTTGGCACTGATACCCCCTATACAACTGTTAAACTAACCATGATTCCACATTAAAAAGCTTAGAAACACAGTCAGATTCTCCAAACCAGAACAACATGATACAGGATGTGCCAATCTAAGTATCCACTTTCCTCTTATGAAGGCTCTGGGTCCAGTTCAACAAGCACAAGTTGCACTCAGGTACCTCTGTCAGGGAGCAAACCTTCATTCCAGAGATGTTAGAAGCTTCATAGTTAGCATTATGCTGTTCATTCAGATTCAGAAAGAAAAAAGCAACAGTATGATTCTCCCCTTCTCCTTGGCTGTACGAAGAGGTTTGGGTCAGTGAGGTGACAGAACACTCTCATAATCTCTTCGGCCTTGAAACTGCTCGACCATGTCCTGAAGCAAACCAGGTACTACAGCCACATCACCTTTCTTAGTACCTGCCTACGGAACCAGATCATCCCCAATGGACTACAATCCACATTCAAGCCTTCCCAATTTGGCCCCAACCGTGACAATATCTACATTCAGAACATTGAGACCCTTCAGAAGCGCTTCTCCCTGGGAACACCTGCGCTCAGTTCGCAACAAACAACTGCACCTCCCAGTCGCGAACCATTTCAACTCCACCTCCCATTCCTCGGACGACATGTCCATCCTGGGCCTCCTGCAATGCCACAATGATGCCACCCGAAGGCTGCAGGAACAGCAAATCATATTCAGCCTGGGAACCCTGCAGCCCAATGGTATCAATGTGGATTTCACAAGCTTCAAAATCTCCCCTCCCCCTACCGCATCCCAAAACCAGCCCAGCTCATCCCCGCCTCCCTAACCTGCTCTTCTTCTCACCTATCCCCTCCTCCCACCTCAAGCCCCACCCCCATCTCCTATCTACTAACCTCATCCCGCCCCCTTGACCTGTCCGTCCTCCCTGGACTGACCTATCTCCTCCCTACCTACACTCACCTTTACTGGCTCCATCCCCGCCTCTTTGACTTGTCTGCCTCCTCTCCACCTATCCTCTCCTCTATCCATCTTGTATCCGCCTCCCCCTCTGTCCCTATTTATTTCAGAACCCTCTTCCCCTCCCCCATTTCTGATGAAGGGTCTCGGCCCGAAACGTCAAGCTTTCCTGCTCCTATGATGCTGCTTGGCCTGCTGTGTTCATCCAGCTCCACACCTTGTTATCTCAGGTGACATGCTGAAATGACTGTATTCACTGATATCCCACCAGTGAACACAGGACCTTGCAACAATTACACATGTTGAGCTATGTCTCCTGATGGCTTTCATTCTGTCATATATAGCAGGGAATATCTTGGTTCAAACCAAATGAACCTTATTTTGTCTCAGCTAACATATAAAATTATACATATCATTGGTTGTTCCGTTTGTGGTACTAGCCAACAACCACATTTATTAATATTTAAAGTTTTAAATTTTATGTGAACAACATGTTACTTCAAGATTTAACACCTAGTAAAACAATTCAAATCTGTCTACCAACATCATAACAAGAAATCCCAACTCCAGGCAGAAAGAACTTTCACAAAAATAAAGATGTACCCGTTTCCTGAGGTAGGCAAGGATCTGGAGAGGCTGTGACACAACATCTTTCTCAGTCTTCAGTGCTGGCAAAACCCCTGTCAATAAAATACAAGAAACGGATTAATTTTATACTCAGTGTTCTGGGGAAAGCTGTGACCATGCCAGCAAACTGCAAAGTTGCTAAAGACCCCACACCAAAGGGGAGGATTGGTCTTCAAGCTAAAGCCTGGATAGAACATAGAACATTACAGCGCAGTACAGGCCCTTTGGCCCTCGATGTTGCGCCAACCTGTGAAACCAATCTGAAGCCCATCTAACCTACACTATTCCATTATCATCCATATATTTATCCAATGACCATTTAAATGCCCTTAAAGTTGGACAGGGAGAAGGTTAACAGATTAATTGCAAAGAATCAGAGTCCAGCCAAATCCTGACCTCCAGCCACTGACGTACCAAAAGACTGATGTTCCCCTTATTAGCATGAGGCACTGAGCCAATTATGAATGCTCTGGCTGAAATCTACAGTTGCTGCTGAGACCTGAGCACAATGGAAAATGGTGGTGGTTGTTGGAGGTCAGTTATCTTAGTCACAGAACATTGTTGCAGCAGTTCCTCAACACACATATTTTCCACTCAACCTGTTCAGAGGTGTTGTTAGGCACCTCTGGAACAGGATGGGACATCAACCCAGGCCTCTTGTTTCAGAGGTAGGAACACTACCACTGCGTGCTGAGAACCAACAATCTTCAGCTGCTTCATCAATTACCTTTTCAAAATCTGTATTTTTAAAATTCTTTTCAGATTTTTCATTGTGGACTGAAATGGGGAAAGAACTGGTTTGAAGACCAACAATTGCTGCATTTATTTTAAAAAGCAAGTCAGCTGACACTCACTGTAAGCACTGTTTACACAGCTGTTGGTTCAAGCAATGTAGAAGTCTAGTTACAGACAAGCTGGAACTAGGGAGAGCTAGGCCAACAATATGTATCAGATTGGTTGTGAAACAGGGGCCATTTATTGATGGGAAAAGCCTCTGCCTGACAACAATGATCGGCCAGGGCAGAAACTACTAGATTTCTAGAAGGGAAGAAGCTGCTTTGTCTGCAGTAAAAAAAAATCTCAAATCTGAAGACAGCCAGTTTATTTCCCCCATTCCAATTGGTGTAAGGTGTGATGTTTAATAAGGGAGGAGATCTTTATGGACGTGAACCAGTCACCCTGTGCCTCCTGCAAACAAGTGGAAGTACCAGGAGAATGAAGACCAAGAAGCAGCACCCTGATCAACAAAAGGATCGTCTCAGCAAACCCAGTGGACAGGAGCCACTGAGCTGCCTTCCCAGTCTTTCCATCTGCCCGTAACACCCATTGTTTTTGTGTCCATCTGTACATGAGTATAGAGCAGCAGTTTTATAAGTGAGTTATATGCCAGTGTTTCATAATTGTTTACCTGTTGTTAGAATCTATTTATGTGAAATAGACAGTAATTGTTAAGTACAGAAGCCTGATCCATGCTTTCTGTTAACCTAGGTCAAAAAGACAGGGAAACTGGGGAATTCTGCATACTTCTTAAAATGTTTAACTTTTGTAATAACTCTGAGAATAGCAGGGCTTGATTTCTAACATGTTGTCCCAGTGGGGGGGTGGCACCTTCCATCGATCATACGGTCAAAAGTAAGCACGTTTGCTGATCGGTGTACAAAGGTGAAGCCAATAGAAAGGATACAGAACTTTGGAAATGTGCAGTCCAGTTTTAAGAGGAGTATACCAGTACAAAAAGTTTAAATTCTGAAACATGTTGCACGACTAAGCTCGTATTCATCTGAAATACCAAGACTAATGGGTGATCAAATGGAGATATTTCAGATGATTAAAGAATTGGACTGGATACATGGAAGTCTCTTCCAAGGGAGGTGACCAAAGAGGGGCATTATTTTCAAATTAGGACTAGGATTTTCAAGGTTCATTTTTCGTGACTTCAACACCTCTCAAATCTCTAATCTTCTCTAAGGAAAAGACGGCCTTTCCCAATGTATGCACGTAACTGAAATCTGTCTGCCCTGGAACCATCCATATCAATATCTTCTCCACCCTATTTAACAAATTATCAAGAATAATGTAACCAAGGTAGGCAAATAGAGTTCGCCTACATATTGGTCATCACCTATCGAACAAATTAGTTTCAGCTCGAGGAGGTGAATAGCTTCCTCCTACAGATGAAGCCTGCACTCGTAGTTACTTGAACAAATCCAGGTTGCTGAATAATCTTACCCGAGGGACTCCTCCAGGGATTGCTGAGCTTGTGCACTCTGACAGGGGCTCCTGAAAACCGAGCATAGGCCTGACAGAAAAAAAACTTAATTAAGTAAAAGTTAGACACTTTTGAAGTCTCACTAAGGTTAATATTCTAACATGAAGGTTTAGAAAGTTTACAGACTCCTAGGGCAGGTACAGCACAGGATTAGGTACAGTTAAAGTAAAGCTCCTTCATCATTGTTGCCAAACACTCTTAGGACAGGTAGAGAATGGCCTTAAGAACACAGTAAATCTACCTCTACTCTTTTAAACTGAAAGTAAAGCTCCCTTGATGCTGTCCCCATAAAAAGTCCAAGGACAGGTACAGCACGAGATTAGATAGAGTAAAGGTTCCTCTATTCTTTTAAATTGAGAGTAAAGCTCCCTGAAAGCAAAGCTCCCTTGATACTGTCTTCATCAGACACTCCCAGGACAGGGGCAGCATGGGATTTGATACACAGTGAAGCTTCCTCTACTCTTTTCAACTGAAGCTGAAGCCTGCTCTACTGTTTTAAAGTGAAAATAAAGTTCTCTCAATACTGTTCCCATCCAACAATCCCAGAGCAGGAACAGCACGGGGTCAGATACAGAGTAAAGCTCTCTCTACACTGTCCCCATCAAACACTTGCAGGACAGGTACCACATGGAGTTAGAGAAAAAGCCAAATTCTACACTGCATTCCTGAAGGCTTCTGTAAATGACAGCACCTCAACCTGATATGGACAGGGAATCTCTCTCTTCCAGGGTTGAAACGTCTGTTTCTCTGCCTTGGGAAAGATCCTCTGCCTCACCAGATAAAAAAAAAGCAGCAGCAATGTTCCAAGTTCTCAGCAGCTTCAAATTGTTTACAACAAATAATGTTGAAATGTAATCCTAGTACAACGATGTATCACAGCCTGGTGATGAACTCCAGTTGTCTGGGACCACCTTCAGTCCTGTATCCACAGTCATCCATGCCTGCCATACACATCGGCACGATTGTAGGCCACCCCTCAGGCTGATATAGACTCACGCTAACTCCATGGCTTGGTCACCGTGCTTTTGTAGAACGCACTAAGTTTTTAAGGCCACAGGAAAAAGAAACAGTCGGCTATTTGGCCCCTCGAGCCTGCTTCACCAATCAACAGGATCATGGCTGATCTGACATTTCTCACATCCACTTTCCTGCCTTTTCCCCATAAATCTTGATTCCCCCTACTGATCAAGAATCTATTTCATCCTTAAATTTATACAAGGACTCTGTCCCCACAGCTCCCTGTGGCAAGCCTCTAAGAGAAGAAATTTCCTTATCTCGTCTTAAATTTTGTCTGAGACGATGTCCTACGGTCTTAGACTCTGACAACAGATTTGAACAGGCTATCTTCCAGCTGCAGTCACAGGACAATATCAGAGGATGGGCTGGTCCAGGAAAAGGGGCCCAGGATTGGAGGAGGTCCAGAAGAATTGAGAGAGAGTGGAGAGTACGAGTCATGAGTGCTAGAATAACAAGTTCTCTAATACAACAGCAAATGGGTCTTTGGACTTAGTACAATAGCGATCAATGCTTTTTAGTACAAGATAGTCCAAAAGAGCACACGGATAGCTACTTATAAATATTGCTATATCTGGCCTGTGGTTGCTCAATAGGGCAGTGCAAGGAAACAGTGTTCAGCTATTTCACAAAATCGAACCTACGAAATACAACACTCAATGCTCCCTCTGAGCCTTTTGCCAGTGCCTTCACTCTGCCCAGAGTACCCGGCCACCAAAGCTCCACCTTTACTGAGGGCTGACTGCAGCAACTGGCTAGTGGACTGCAGCTTTACTGTAATTCTTTCAGGAAAAACAGCAGGGGGCCAAACCTGAATTCCATCCAAGCACTGAGGATAGATGATGTAATGGAATCAGAGCGAGACAGGGAAGTGCAGTCCAAACCTCTCAGGCATGACATGTGGAAAATATAACTGAACCACAAACTATTCATCCTGTTTATTCACACATGGCCAGAAGAACCTGACCACAACACACTAAACTGATTCAGCTTCTCTCTCTCAAACTGATCTGGGAGACGTAGCTGACATCCAGGAATGCTTACGTTAAAGATACCAAACAATCAGAATGACAAAGCATTAGAGTATACACGGAGTGAAATGCTCAAATATGTCACTGTATTATACTTGGCACCATCTTAGTAAAGAATTACTGATTACACTCCAGCCTGTAACTCACTCCTAGGTATCTGTTATGTATATAAACCACTCAGACCCTGAGTGGCACGGTGCCTCAGTGGTTAGCACCAGGGACCCAGGTTCAATTCCAACCTCAGGTGACTGTGCAAACTCCACACAGACATTCTCCTTGTGTCTGCGTGGGTTTTCTCTGGATGTTCTGGTTTCCTCCCACAATCCAAAGATGTGCAGGTTTGAGATAGATTGGCCATGCTAATTTGCCCACGGTCTCCAGAGATATGTAGGTTAGCCATGGGAAATATGGGATGGGGGTGTGGGTTTGGGTGGGATGCTCTTCAGAGGATCAGTGAGGACTTGATGAACTGAATGGCGTGCTCCCAAACTGTAGGGATTCTATGATAACATTCTAGCCTGTGGCTCAATCCAAAGTATTAGTTATGTATATAAACCATTCAGACACCTCATTTACATTCCAGCCTGTAACTCAGTCCCAGATATCAGTTTTCTTCATAAATCAAATCACTAAGACCCCTTGATTACATTCCAGCCCACGACTCACTCTTGGGTATCAGTTACATATATAAATAACTCAGACCCCTTGATTACATTCCAACCTGTAACTCACTCCAGGATATCAGTTTATGTAAATAAACCACTCAGACCCTTCAATTACAGTCTAGCCTGTAACTCACTCCCAGGTATCAGTTATGTATATAAACTACTCAGACCCCCTCGATTACAGTCCAGCCTGTAACTCACTCCCAGGTGTCAGTTATGTATATAAACCACTCAGACCCCTCAATTACATTCCAGCCTGTAATGTAAGAACCAGGAGCATGAGTAAGCCATCTGGCCCTTCGAGCCCACATCGCCATTCAATACGATCATGGCTGATATTTTTGTGGCCTCAGCTCTACTTACCCACCCTCTCACCATAACCCTTAATTCCTTTACTGTTCAAAAAATTATCTAAGCTTTAAAAACATTCAATGAGGAAGCCTCGACTACTTTACTGGGCAGGAAATTCCAATGATTTCCAACCCACTGAGTGAAGAAGTTCCTCCTCAATTCTGTCCTAAATCTGTTCCCCCTAATTTTGAGGCTATGCCCTCTTGTTCTACTTTCACCTGCCAGTGGAAACAACCTCCCTGCTTCTATCTTATCTGTTCCCGTCATAATTTTATATGTTTCTATAAGATTCCCCCTCATTCTTCTAAAATTCCAATGAATATAATCCCAATTTTCTCAGTCTTTCCTCACAAGAAAACCCTCTCCATTCCAGAATCAACCTAGTGCATCTCCTCTGCACCCCGTCTAGTGCCAGTACATCCTTTCTCAAGTAAGGAGATCAAAACTACACACAGTACTCCAGGTGTGGCCTCATCAGCTCCCTGTACAGCTGTAACTTAATGTCCCTGCTTTTAAATTCAATCCCTGTAGCAACGAAGGACAAAATTCCATTTTCCTTCTTAATTATCTGTTGCACCTGCAAACCAACCTTCTATGATTCATGCACAAGGACACCCAGGTCCCTCTGCACAGCAGCGTGCTGCAATTTTTTTTACCATTCACATAATAGTTATTCCTACCAAACTTCACATTTATCAACATTGTACTCCATCTGCCAGACTTTTGCCCACTCACTTAAACTATCTATATCCCTCTGAAAATTTTCAGAGTCCGCTGCACACTTTGCTCTACCACTCATCTTGGGACCATCAGCAAACTTTGACACACTCCACCTGGTTCCCAACTCCAAATCATCTTTCTAAGTTTGTAACACACTCTCAGGTATCGGTTATGTATATAAATCACTCCGACCCCAGATATTTGTTGTTGACTCTTAGTGAAAATTTGTAGCTCAGTTTGTGGATGCAGTTGTTCATAAGCTCACTGAGCTGGTTGTTCTGTGGTGTGCAGACATTTTGTTACCCTTCTAGGCAACATCATCAGTCTGACCTCTAATCAAAGTGTTGGCGTTCTGCTTCCTTCTAAATTTATACAATCCTCTGGTGTGATAGAACCGGAAGTGACAAGACTATCACACCAAAGGATCATATAAATCCAGAAGGAAGCAGAACACCAACGCTTCAATTAGAGGTCATACTGATGATGTTGCCTAGAAGGGGAACGGAATGTCTGCACATCACAGAACAGCAGGTTCAGTGAGCTAACGAACAACCGTATGCATTGTAGTTTTATATAAACCTCCTGAAACTCCCGCTATGATTCAAGTTTGCAAAACACTCGGTTATCTATATGTTTATATAAACACCCATTAAACCTTGAATAGATTCCAGCTGTAACTTACTCCCAGACCCTCTCTGTTAGATTCCATTCTGTAACTCCCTGCAGGAGACCTATGATAATTTGTAAAACACCCTGCCCCTCTCTGTTAAGATTCCAGTGTGTAACTCCCTCCCAGGTGTCTGTTACTATTTCTAGAAGCCCCAGTCCCTGTTAACTTCCAGTATAAAACACACTCAAGGAATCTGCTAGAATTTTTAAAGAGACACTCCCTGTCTCTTAGAATCCAGTCAGTATATCCTTTCAGCATATCTGTTATTATTTGTCTAAAACCCGGACTGTCTGTTAGATTCCATTCTGTAACTCCCTCCCGATGAAAATTCTTTTTTAAAAACAACTAGACACTCCTGATTAGATTACCACCTGAAATTCCCTCCCGGGTATCATTATTTGTATAAACCCCTGGTTCCTTCCAGTCAGATTCCAGTCTATAACTCCCTCCCGGATATCCGTTATTGTTTGTACAAACCCCCGGTCCTTCTTTGTTAGATACCTGCCTGCAATTCCCTTCCCAAGTATTTGTTATTACATCCATAAACCCCAAGTCCCTTTCTGTCAAATCCCATTCTGTACTTCTCTCCTGGGTATCCATTATTATTATTATTACAAACCCCCAGCCCCTCTCTGTTAAGATTCCAGTCTGTAACTCC
>JAHRHZ010000211.1:476011-526269 GCA_024137785.1 Ginglymostoma cirratum | reverse complement strand
CCCCATCCTCCCCCTCCCCTCTCCTGCCCCTACCTCCCCACTACCCCTCCCCTGTCTCGTCTCCCCGCCTCTCCTGCCCTCCCCTCTTTCCCTCTCCTCTCCCACTCCCCTCCCTCTCCGTCTCCCTTCCCGAGGCTCACACACAGCGGCCGCCCTGCACCGTGCAGCCGGTTTCTTTTCTCTGTCTCGGGCTCCGTGTCCCGGCGGGCGGCCATGGCTATGGGTTTACTCCCCTTGTTGCTGCTGGCGCTTTGCAGAATGAGTGGAGCCCGCGAAGAAATGCGAGGTAAGAGAAGGGGGTAAAACTGAAGCTGCCCGCAGCTTCCAGTCTCGGAAAAGTTTCCTTGGGCGGCCGAGGGCTTTACCGGGATCGGGAAGCGTTTTGGGATCCTGTCTCTGACCGTTACTTGCCCCATTCCCAGGTCATGGTGCTGGTCTGTGTGGGAATGAGAGGACAGGGAAATGGCAGAGTTATTTCAAAATGCAGACTTGGTAAGGTTCAAGAGACGCAGACTTTCCCCACTTCAGCATCGTCCTGAACTCGGATTTGAAATGCGGTCTCTGGATCCTCCCCGAACCCCAGCTCTCTTGGCTAGGGGGTTGGGGGGGAAACCTGGAATACTGGAATAGTATTACCAGAGAGGATTTCCAAAGTATGTGTCGCTTTACCTAGCAAGGGTAATGACATCAACTTGTATTCATTTATATAGCGCCGTTAACACGCCGGGGCGTTCGGTTAAGGAAACAGAGAATCAAGTTCCACACGAATGGAAGCAAAACTCAACAGATGCTGGGAATCTGAAACAAACAAGAGTGCAGGAGAAATCTCCGCAGGTCTGGCAGTCTCTTGTGCAGACAGACAGAAGCTCTTCCTCAGGCTCGGGGCTTCAGCACATTTCACAGCGTCCTCTATTTAAACCCATTTCCACTGGCCGGAGCGTCTGGGCGATTAGAAAAATCAGAACTTGCCCTTTCAAGGATGAAGTCAGAGAGGAAGCATGTGTAAACTCAGAAGGTGCCAGTGCTAACATCTACAGATGGCAGTTATTGCGTTTTTTTTCGCATTAAATGGCAATTCTTAGATTCATCCAAAGATGCAAACAAACTTTGGGGCAGTGACAGACAGCCCTGGACTCTGTGTGATGCAACCACAGCTGGAGGGGCTAAATAACTTACAAGCACCTTAATCCCAACCCACAGAAACCAAATTCTCAAACCTTAAACCCTTAGCCTTCCAAGAATCTTCTGTTTTTCAATAAGGCCTCCTCTCACTCACGTAAACTCCAGTGAATATAGGAACAAAAACAAAGTTGCTGGATAGGCTCAGGAGGTCTGGCAGTATCTGTGGAGGAGAAAACAGAGTTAACGTTTTGGGTCCAGTGACCCTTCCTCAGAACATTTACCTCCAATGAATATAGGCCTTTCTCAACCTCAAACCCACCCCCCCTCCCGCCACCACCACCACCACCACCACCACCACCACCACCACCTTAAGACAGTCCTTCAATACTCAGGATCAACTTAATGATTCTTTTCTGGACTGCCCCGATACTAGTGTATCTGATACTCATTAAGGGGAACAAAACTGTTTATTTTAGGTGTGATCTGATGGGTGCCCCAGTACTGGCACAAATGCGCATGAAGTGAACCCATTCCTTCCACACAAATCCTTGACACTGATTGATTTTGTTGTCACGTGGACCGAAATACAGTGAAAAGCTTTGTTTACGGGTGGTACAGGCAGATCACAGCAAGCAAAGGATACACAGATCAAAAAGACTTAGAGGCATACAGGCTACATTATTTGAGGCTAGAGTCCATTTGACAGTCTGCTAACAGCCGGAAAGAAGCTGTTCCTGATTCGCTTGTGCGTGTGTTCAGGCTTCTGTATCTTCTGCCTGACGGAAGAAGTTGTAGGAGATCATTACCAGGGTGCGATGAATCTTTGATGATGTTGGCCACCTTTCCACATCAGCGAGCTGCGTAAATAGAGTCCATGGATGGAAGGTTGGCTTTTGTAATGGTCTGGGCGGTGCACACCATCTTCTGTAGTTCCTTACAGTCCTGAGCAGAGCAGTTGCCATACCAGGCCGTTATGCACCCGGACAGCATGCTTTCAATGGTGCTTCTGTAGAAGATGGTGAAAAGAATCTTATGGACATGCCAAATTTCATGAGCTGCCTGAGGAAGAAGAGGTGTTGTTGTGCCTTCTTGGCTGTTGCATTTACATGGGAAGTCCAGGACAGGTTATTGTCACTGCGAGGAATTTGATGCTCTCCACCCTCTCAACCTCAGTTCCATTGATTAGATGGGGGTGTGCTCTCCTCCTTTCTTTCTGAAGTCAATGATCAGTTCTTCAGTTTTGCCGACATTGAGAAACAGATTGTTTTCCTTGCATCATGTGACCAATCCCTCTATCTCCTGTTTAATTCCTTAATTTTACTCACGCTTTGCCAGATGTCCTGAACCCTACTACCTGGCAGGCTACACAACCTTCAGGACTCTCACTCATGGCTGCGGAGAGCAATATCTATTCCCCCAGTTGTATTATCACCTACCACAAGTATGTTCCCTATTGCCATAGGAAGGATGTGGAAGCTTTGGAAAGGGTGCAGGGGAGAGTTACCAGGATGTTGCCTGGTATGGAGGGAAGGTCTTATGAGGAAAGGCTGAGGGACTTGAGGCTGTTTCGTTAGAGAGAAGAAGGTTAAGAGGTGACCTAATAGAGACATACAAGATGATCAGAGGACTGGAAAGGGTGGACAGTGAGAGCCTTTTTCCTCGGATGGTGACGGCTAGCACGAGGGGACATAGCTTTAAATTGAGGGGTGATAGATATAGGACAGATGTCAGAGGTAGGTTCTTTACACAGAGAGTAGTAAGGGCATGGAATGCCTTGCCTGCAACAGTTGTAGACTCGCCAACTTTAAGGGCATTTAAATGGTCGTTGGATAAACATATGGATGATAAGGGAATAGTGTAGGTTAGATGGGCTTCAGATTGGTTTCACAGGTTGGCGCAACAGAGGGCCAAATGGCCTGTACTGCGCTGTAATGTTCTATGTTCTGTGTTCTATGTTCTATGCCTCCCCCTCACTTGAATGGCTTGATACTATTGGACAGTTGTACAAACAGAGGCACATCGAGAGCTGCCACTTGGCTTCCAATACTCACTTCATCTGCAATGACATCATCCAGTCCTTGATCACAGACCATATTTGAAAGACCTGATCTTAGGGCTGTTACCGCCTCCAGGAGCATAGTGGCCAGTAGCCTTTCCCCTCCTCATGGTGCAATATCTGTAGCTTGAATTCCATCTTGTCAACTCCGATCCAAAGTTCCTCATGCTGTAAATGCAACAGATGTGAATCACAGGACAATGGATAGATTATCTCTTGTTGGAGATGGTCCTTGCCTGGTCCTTGTCCAGCACTTGAGAGTGTAACATCTGTGCCACACAAATACCAGGCAATGACCATCTCCAAGAAGAGAGAATCTAGCTATCACTCCTCACATCAAAGGCTTTGCCATCACTGAATCCCTCATTATCAACATCCTGGGGTATTACTGCTGACCAGAAACTTGTAGCTACAGGTGCAGGTCCAAGGCTAGGAGTCTTGCAGTGGGTAACTCACCTCCTGAATCCCCAAAGCCAGTTACACCGAATACAAGGCATGAATCAGGAGTGTGATGGAATACTCCCCACTCACCTGGATGGGTGCAGCCCCAACAATGCCCAAGAAGCTCAACATCATCCAGGACAAAGCAGCTCCTGCTTGATTGACACCACATCCCCAAACATTCACTCCCACCACCACCAACACTCAGTAACTGTAGTGTATACTATCTACAAGATGTACCACAGCAACTCAACAAAAATCCTTAGACAGCACCTTCCAAGACCACCACCACTTCCATCTCAAAAGGCAAGAACAGCAGATGCATGGAAACACCACCAGCTGCAAGTTTCCCTCCCAGCCATTCACCATCCTGACTTGAAAATATATTGCTGTTCCTTCATGTCATTGGGTCAAAATCTTGGACCTCCCTGCCTAACAGCTTTGTGGGTCTGACTGAAGTGTTTACACTATGCCTGAGGAAGAAGCAGAGCTTCAAAAGCTCGTATTTTCAAATAAACCTGTTGGACTATAAGCTGGTTTTGTGTGATTTCTGACCTTGTCCACTCTTTATTCACTCGTGGCTTGGAGGAGATTGTACTGTTTATTCCCATGTATTGGCTGCACTTATCCTTCTTTACACTTTATTGTAATTTTTCATTTTTTTGTACACCAGTATCGACCTTATATATAACAAAATATTAGGAAAGAGAGAGTAAGAATAGATACTGGAACACAACTGATGGCCTTGTCTTTACTTCATTGACTGTAAATAGCCACTAATCGGCTGCTTCGTTTAGGCAAGAGCAACCGAGCCTGCCCCTTCTTCAGTGACTAGGAGATAGTAAGGACTGCAGATGCTGGAAGTCAGAATCAATAAACTGTGGAGCTGGAGGAGCAGGAAAGTTGACATTTTGGGTCTGGACCTGTCATCAGGACTGGGGAGGGTGAAGGGAGCTCAGAAGTAAATGGGGGGATGGGGCTGGGGAAGGTGGGTGGGATGGGGAAGTTGGATGCAGGTGGGGATTGTAGAGATTGGTCAGTGTGAAGGGTGGAGCAGATTGGTGAGAAGGAAGATGGACAGGTTTTGTCAGGTCAAGGAGGTGGAGATGAGAGGGAGGGCTGGACATGGAATGAGGACAGGGGATGGGGAGGTTTTGAAGCTCGTGAACTCGATGTTGAGGTCATTGGGCTATAAGCTCCCAAGGCGGAATATAATGTGTTGTTCCTCCAGTTTCTGTGCGCCCTCATTTTGATCATGGAGGAGGCCCAAGATGGACATGTTGCCAAGGGAGTGGGAGGTGGTGTTGAAATGGCTGGCAACTGGAAGATGGTGTTGATCGGAGCGTACAGAGCGCAGAAATTCTGCGAATCAGTCACCAACTCTGCACTTGGTTTCTCCAATATAGAGGAGACCACATCGGGAGCAACAGATGCAATAGACCAGGTTAGAAGACCTACAGGTTAATCTCTGCTGGATTTGGAAGGATTAACCTGTGAGCCGAGGGGGGAGGTGTAGGGGCAGGTGTAACACTTGGAGCAGTTGCAGGGAAAGTTTGGTGGGAAGTGTGGAGCTGATGAGGGAGTTGCAGAATAAGCAGTCCCTACAGAATGCAGATAGGGGTGGGGAAGGAAATACCTTTTTAATGGTGAGGTCTGATCGCAGGTGATGAAATGGTGGAGGATGATGCGTTGGATTTGGAGATTGGTCTCAATATAGAGTTCACCAGTTTTAAAATCTCCCTATGTCCAGCCCTCTGTCTCATCCCCACCTCCTTGACCTGACACAACCGGTCTATCTTCTTTCTCACCTATCTGCTCCACCCTTCCCACTAATCAATCTCTGCAACCTTCTACCTGTATCCACCTATCATCATCCCATTTACCTTCCCCCCCCAGCCCCACCCCCTCACTCTATTTAATTCTGAGCACCCTTTCCCTTCCCCAGTCCTAATGAAGGGTTCAGACCCGAAACGTTGACTTTCTTGCTCCTCTGATGCTGTCTGACCTGTTGTGCCCCGCCAGCTCTACATTTTATCGACTCTGCCTCACCTTCATCCTGTACACTGCAGCACTCTATTGTAGGCTATGCTCAATAAAATACTGGAGCAGAAGCAGGCCATTCAGCCCATTGAGTCTGCTCTGCCTTTCAATGAAACCATGACTGATCTGATAAAAGTCATTTTAACTTGGCTCCTTATATGTGCACCGAAACACAAAAGGCCTATCTGAGTCCATCATTGAGGATCTACGTTCACCTCATTCTTAATTAGGTGCTCTTTTAATGGAACCTTTGAAAATGAACCTGCTCAAAGCTCACAACAACAAAATTTAAATTGTAGATTTAATTTTAAGATGCAGTATAACATTGGATAAATGTGAAGTTGTTCACTTTGATAGAAAAACAGAAAGGCAGAGTATCCTTCAAATGGTGATACGTTGGGAACAGTTATGTATAGTTGGATCTGGGTTTACTTGTACACCAGTCACCGATAGTAGGCAAGCAGGTGCAGCAGATAGTTAGAATGGCAATTGGTATATTGGCCCTTCATTGCCAGAGGATTTGAACACAGGAACAAGGAATTCTTACTGCATAGTCCTACAGGACTTGGTGAGATTACAGCTGGAGTATTATGTACTGTTTTGATCTTTTTACCTAATAAGAGGTATATTTTCCATAGAGGGAGTTCAGTGAATGTTCACCAGACTGTTTCTTGTAATACTATATTTGTCATGTGTTATATCAACTGGGCTTGTATTCACTGGAGTTTAGAAATGTGAGAAGAGATCTTGTTGAAACGTATACAATTCTGGCACAGCCGGACAGAATGGATGCAGGGAGGATGTTTCCGCTGATTCAAGGGTTCTAGAACAAAGGGTCACAGTCTCAGGATATCTAGCTAGTTTGGACAGAGATGAAAAATTTTATCACTCAGAGGATGGAGAAACAATTGACTTCTTTACCACAGAAGAGGCTGTAGAGGCCAAATTACTAACTATGTCTAGGCAAAAAAAAGATTTCTAGAGGCTAAAATAATCAAGAAGTATGGGGATAGGGTAGGAATATGGCGTTGAAATAGAGGATCAGCCTGGATAATGTTGACTAGTAAAGTGGGCTGAATGGGCCAAATGGCTGCCTCCTGTTCCTATTTTCAATTTTCCTATTCTAGAACATCTCCTTAAATGTCTGCCACTGCTTCTGTATTGATGTATCTCCTAGTTTACTTCAACTTTCATGCCCACATAGTTGCCCTTATTTAAGTTTAAAGTACTAGTCTTAGACCCACCATTCTCCCTATCAAACCAGATGTAAAATTCAATCATACCGTGGTCACTGCTGCACTAACGCCTTTACTCTGAGATACTTAATTAATCCTGTCACGTTACCCAATCACAAGTCTAGTATAAACTGTTCCTTGATTCTAGAATGTGGTGCTCTTAGAAACTGTCTTGAAATCATTGTATGGACTCTTCAACCAGGCTACCATTGTTAATCTGATTTTTCCAGTTGATAATATGGATTAAAATCACCCACGGTTATTGCTGTCCTTTTATCACAAGGACCCAATATTCTTTTACTTTCTCCCACATTGTGATTCTGTTGGGGGTGGTGGGGGGGGGAGGGTGGGCGGAGGTGGTTGCTGTTGACCACTCAAACTACATCCCAATCTCCTGAACTAAAGTAATCTCTCAGTATTTTACTAATGCCATACTTGATGAACAGTGCCACCCCTCCACCTTTACCGAGCTCCCTATTCTTCTTGAATGTCACAGACTCTCCGATATTCAGGACCCAAATCCTTGTCATACACCAAGCACATTTCCCTAACTGCTATCAGATCACATTTATTACTTCACTGTGTGTTATCAATTCAGTTGCTTTGAGTGCTGTGTGTATTCACATACAATGCCCTTAGTTTTATCCTTGTCTTATCTTGCAACATTTACTCTTGACTATTGGTACATTCTGTAGTTTTTCTCTTTGTTTCCTTTCCTTCCATTCTCTGACCTTCACTTCCTATATTACTATTTTATTGTGCTGACATATATCCAAGCTTGAACGTTCCCCCCTTGTTTAATTTAAAGCTTTATCCACCTCCTTAGTTATGTGGTTTGCTGGAACTCCAGTCCCAGCATCGTTCAGTTGTACAACATCCTACTAATATTTCTTTAAGCTGCATTGCTGTACAGTCCCTCTGAGGTTCCGGTCACCCTAGTCGACGTGCTGACATATTGACTTCCACAGATCTTGGAAGGAGTTTTGGTTCCAGTGCCTCAGATCCCCCTTTTCCCAGCACTGATGCTAGTGCCCAAAGAGCCAGTACCAAGATCTCTGACACCAGTCCTTGAAGCACGTATGAATTTCTCTGAACTCATTTTCTCAATGCCAATTCCATTATTCATTTTATTCATTCATGGGATGAGGGCGTTGCTGGCCAGGCAGCACTTATTGCCCGTCCCTAATTGCCCAGAGGGCAGTTAAAAGTCAACCACATTGCTGTGGGTCTGGAGTCACATGTAGGCCCAACCAGGTTACGATGGCAGTTTCCTTCTCTAAAGGACATTAGTGAACCAGATGGGTTTTTCCTGACAATCAGCAATGGTTTCATGGTCATCATTAGACTCTTAATTCTAGATGGTTTATTGAATTCAAATTCTATCATCTGCCGTGGTAGGATTCGAACCGGATCCCCAGAACATTATCTGGGTCTCTGGATTAACAGTCCAGCAATAATACCACTAGGCCATCGCCATATTGCACTTGGCTCATGTGGTAATTCAAAGATTATTATCTTTGATGTTCTGCTTTCTAATTTAGCACCTAGCTTCTCACTCCCTCAGTAGAACTTCTTTCCTAACTCTACCTATGTCATTGGTACAGATGTACAACCACTGGAGCCTCCTCCTCCCACTGCCAGTTCCTCTCCAGACCAGAGGCTGATATCCCAAACCCAGGCACTGGACAGACAATATAGCTGTCTGGATGCATGCCCTTTGCCTCAGAGAACAATGGCATTATACTGTCCCCTATTGCCACTACATTCCTTTCTGCTGCCTTCGTTGAATGGCACCACGGTGCCTTGATCAATTAGCTCATTCTCCTAGAAGCACTTACTCTCATTAAAACAAATTGAAAGTATCTCAAACCTGTTGGACACTTTGCAAAGACTGAGGCTCCTGTGCTCCTGCTGTTTGGGTCCCCTTAGCTGCCTCACTGGTAGTTGTACTCCCCTGTCGCTGACTACTGGTCAAATCGGATAACTGTATCCACAGGAGTGTTACCACAACTTGAAATGAGGTGTCCAGATAATCTCCCCCTTCACACTGATTCTACAGCTCAGACTGCAGTCCATTGACTCTGAGCTGAAGTTCCTGCATCAGCTGACACAAACTACAGATGTGTTCACTCTGGATCACACTGGCATCCAGAGACTGCCACATCCCACAGTCACAACACATTACCTTCCCTGCTAATTTCATAGTGATTTAGCTGACGAATAATAGCTTAATTGATTTATAGTTTATAATTCATAATTATGAAACACTGCACCTCCCAGTAAATTTTACCAATACCTAATAAAGAGCTTACAATGACTTAAAAACCAAAAGAACTGCAGATGCTGGAAATCAGAAACAAAAGTAGAAATTGCTGAAAAGGCTTAGCACGTCTAGCAGCATCTGACAATCTGAGACAAGTCAGAGTTAACATTTCGGGTTCAGTGATGCTTCTTCAGAACAGCTTACATACAATGATTAATAGTTCTGTTTAGGTCAGCCAATGGTATCACTTTCTGGTTAATAACCTAGGGTGGTTTCCCCCAATATATTTGGAGTCAAAGGGTGGGCATTGAGAGGTGCTATGAGAAACATCATCTTCAGTTTACCTCGGTGAAAGTCTGTCCTTCAATTGTGATTTAAGTTGAGCACATTTCCATTTTTTTTTTTCATTGGATTTCCATTGTTCAGTTGTCTTTCTGCTTTGACCGTTCCTTCTATCTCTGTCCCAGCAGTGATTGATTTTGGATCAATGCACAATGTGAAACAAGAGGCCTCAATAGTGGAGAAACTGGCCACAGAGATTCTAACGGTGAATGAGCTCTTTGTCCTGTCTGTATTCAGGCTGCCACCCAGACAGGGTGGTATTCTGCTGGGGTTCTATGCCAAGAGAGACAACATGAGATACCTGGAGGTCACTGTGATGGGCAAGATCAACAGAGGTAAGAGATGGGCATCATAAATGTTACCATTGTGAAAGGGATAGTGCCATGTTAGGGGGTATGAAGAGGACGGCGTAGTGAGGGGGATGGGAGGAAAGGAGAGATGACGCTGAGGATATGGCAGGGTGGAATAAGGAAAGGAAAAAGAGCAGCTGATTAATGTGTTAACTCTCACTTTACATAGTGCTTGTCCGCTACCTGAGAGAAGATGGGAAGACTCAGTCTGTGAATTTACAAAATGCAAACTTGTCAGATGGAAACCCTCACTCCATCATCCTGAGGATCAGTGGCCTCCAGCGTGACCTGATCACCATGGAGCTGTATGTTGACTGCAGACAGATGGATTCTAGTGTGGGGCTCCCAGCGATGGTGTCCATCCCTCCAGAACAGGCAGACACGATCGATGTACGGACTGGTCACAGGGCTTACACACGAATGCAGGTGAGCTGAAGCCATGAAGCAAATGGAAAGTACAACAGCTTGGTCAGTGATCACAGCTAGTTAGCTCTCACAGCATCCTTTCCAGGGGCAACTGGATGTTTCCCAGTCCTTGTGAGCAAACACCATGTCAATTACACAGAGACTCTCAGCAGCTCAGGAAGACTGAGGAGGTGGGAGGTGGGAGATGGGCTATGTGCTTGGATGAAGAGGTAAAAGGGGTGAAGTACTGGAAACAATGAATACTGGGGAGAGTTGATGGAATCTGAGTATGTCTTAGCCTGCCTAGTTTTTGAGTAACCTGGGTTAACCCTGGAATATTCATCCCATTACCTGGTTCTGCTGGCTAAAATGCAAAGTGTGATATGACCTTCACTAGATCATGATGAGGACAAGGATTTCTTGTATAGGATTGAATAACAGAACAGCATTAACAACTCACAGCAGGTTGGGATTGTGTGAACTGTTCAGTATCAATATATGATATTAAAAAAGGAGCCATTCAGCCCCCCTTCTCATCCCACTCCCACCCATGCCTTAACTGCTAATGCTGTTTACTGATCAGATGATGACAAGGATTTCCTGCTCTGGAAAGATTTTGATCGGGCAGGAGCAGCAATCTTCTCCACTCATCCAAATTCACCCGCTCCTGATCCTGTGAGGAGCTGGCTATCTGACCTCAGGGTCTGAGAAGGCTGGCCTACTGATTCACTCATCCACCCAATTATCCATCATTCACAATTTCAATATCTTCCACCCTATTATCATCATTCCCATTGAGGACCTACGCATCTGTCTTAGAGAAATTTTGTGGGTAAAGTGGTAAGACAAAAACAATAGACATGAGTCTTCAAGGATTCTGTCCTGCCGAGTATGCAGCTTATGATGTTCTCCCTTCAGCTTTGATGATTGGGACACATTGACAGAATTTCCTGACTTGAGACCAAACAGATTGACTACTTGGAACTAACCAGGAAACCTGTTCACATGGTGACTATAGAAAATATATCCAAGACAATCTGAAAGCCTTTGTGAAAACCTGCTATTTTAACATCAATACATGGGAAACAAAGGCTAACTTATTACCAAGATTGCAATTTATCATTGAAAAAGACATCAAAGCTTTGCAATTGACCAAAGAAGTGGCTGTGTAAGGACAGTGTGAGAAACAGGAAGAGAAGGCGACAGCATTAGCCAACAATGTGCTATTGACTTTATCAGCTGACAATCATTGTACCTTACTGTGTAAGAGGCTCCGTAACCAGCTGTGAACCCACAACCACCCTTTCATATCTCACTTAGTTCATTATACCTCGAAGTAGGAGGAGGCCACTCAGCCCTTGAGTCTGCTTTCCATGCGATGAGATCACTGTGGATCAACTCCACTTTCCCGCCTTTCCCCATAATCCTTATTCCCTTACTGATTTAAAAATCTCTCAATCTCAGCCTTGAATATACTTAATGTCCCATTCTTCTGTGATAAAGAATTCCACAGATTCATACCCTCTGAGAGAAGAAATTCCTCCTTATTTCTAACTTAAAAAAGGCAACTCCAAGAGATGATGACTTTCCCACAAGGGGAAGCAACCTTTCCATAATTACTCTTTCAACTCCTCCCCCTAAGAATCTTGTATGTTTCAATAAGGTTCCCTCTGATTATTTTAAACTCCGATGAGTACAGGCCTAATTTGCAAAACCTCTCCTCATAAGAAAATCCATCCAGACGTGACATCAACCTTATAAACTTTCCCTGTATTGCCTCCAATGCCAGTACATCTTTCCTTAGACAAAGGAATAGGGTGTGGTCTGACTAGTTCCATGTATAATTTTAGCAAAACCTTTCAACTATTATAGTCCATTCCCTTTGAAATAAGAGCCAACATTGTATTTGCCGTCCTAATATTTGCTGAACTTGGATGCGAGTTTTTTGTGACTCATGCAAGAGGACTCCCAAATATCTCTGTGCTGCAAGTTTCTGCAGACCCTCTTCATTTAAATAATATTCAGCTCCTTTATTCTTCCTGCCAAAGTCTACAAACTCACATTTTCCTGCATCTGCTAAGTTTTGCCCACTCACCTAACCTGTCTGTGTGCCTCTACAGACCTCATAGTGTCAATCTCACCACTTGCCTTCCCAGCTATTTTTTTGTGTCATCTGTAAACTTAGCTAAGGTATATTAACTTTCCACATCCATGTTGTTTGCTATATACTGTAAATAATTGTAACTCCAGCACTGATCTCTGTGGTACTCCACTAGCTACATGTTGCCATCCTGAAAATTTCTCCCTCTATCCTAACTCGCTGTCTTCGCGAAGGTTTTGGAGTAGATTTGTAGCTCGGGTTGTGGGTGTTGTGGTTGGTTGGCTCACCGAGCTGGTTCGTTGTTCTGCAGACGTTTCATTACCCTGCTGAGTAACATCATCAATGCAGCCTCCGATGAAGCACAGGTATATTTTCCTGCCTGTTATTTAAACTCTGGTGTCCTTTGATCTGGGTTACCCCACTTCCGGTTTTCCTTCGCAATGGAGTATATAAAGGGTCTAGCTGTATGTGTCTTGTTGATGGCCTTCTTAGTGGAGTACCAGGCTTCTAGGAATTCCTGTGCTTGGCTCTGCTTCGCCTGTCCCAGGATCCTGATGTTGTCCCAATTGGTATGGTTGTTTTCTTTATCCATGTGGATGGAGATGAGTGAGTATTGGTCGTGTCTTTTTGTTGCCAGTTGATGTTTGTGTACTCTTGTGCACACGATGCCTAATACACAAATGACACCAGGAAGATACTGCATGCCCCGACACACTCATCACACTACCTTAGATCAGGAACACATCTGAACTGACCACAAGACTCCTACAACCGCTGGACATTTCAATAGCGCACATCAACCCTACACCAACTGCTCACCTGGACCAAAGACCCACTACCCACTATGGACAGGACAAATGTCACATACAAGATTCCCTGCAAAGACTGCGACAAACACTACATTGGACAAACAGGAAGGAAATTAACCAGAAGGGCACACAAACATCAACTGTCAACAAAAAGACACAACCAATGTTCACCCATCTCTATCCACATGGATAAGGAAAACCACCAATTCGATTGGGACAACACCACTATCCTGAGATAAGTGAAGCAGAGTCAGGCACGGGAATTCCTAGAGGCCTTGTTCTCCACTAAGAAAGCCATCAATAAACACATAGAGATAGACCCCCTATACACTCGATTGCGACGGAAAACCGGAAGTAAGGTAATCCAGCTCGACAGACACCAGAGTTTAAGTAACAGGTGAGAAAACACAACAGGGCTTCATCGGAGGCTGCACTGATGATGTTACCCAGCAGGGTAATGAAACATCTGTGGAACAACGAACCAGCTCGGTGAGCCAACCTACCATAACATCTCTAACTTCTATTTGTTAGCCATCCCTCTGTCTACATTAATAAACTTCCTTAGCACCATGGACTCTGATCTTAGTAAGTATCCTATGTGTGGTACTTTATTCCACTTTTTTTTTGTTTTTTGGAAATCCAAATATATTGTAACTACTGGTCTCCTTTATCGATCCAGCTTGTTACCTCCTCAAAGGATTCTAAGATTTGCTAGGCTTGGTTTCCCCTTCATCTTGTATTAAAGAAGGTAGCCCAGCCTCTTTTCCTTCTGCCTGTCCTTTTGAAAAACCACATGCCCTGGAATATTTAGCCCTCAGCTTTGATCTCCTTTGTCTTTGTAAAGGCTATAAGATCGGTATTTGTGTGGTTTAGTTGATCTGTTTTGTTCTGAATTCTGAATGGCTCACAACAATCTCAATTTACAGTGTGTCATCTCAGGATGCTATGCCCATTATTCTTAATTTCAGGAACTGAACTTCTGGTATCCATCAGTTAGCAAGTAACATAATCATTCCGTAGGAGTTGACAATTGTTTTGATTTAGAGATATACTTTGTTCATTATATAAAAGAGAAATAAAATAATTGAATGAATGAAATGATGCTTTTGTTCTGTATTCAGGGCTCATTGGAGGAATTGAAGTTATTCCTGGGAGGGACAGTGGTCCGTGTTGGTGCATTGCAGGAGTGTCCATTTCAGAGGGACGATGCTGTAAGGAACATGGGTATGATTTCAGTTCAACTGCACTATTTCCCTCAAACTCCACTAACGAACTTCCACAGCTACTTTTAATGATTAACAGACTGGGCAGGACATCTTTCTCAGGGCTTTTTGACATTCCATAAGCTGTAAAGTCTGTCAGATGTTTATCTGTGATTTAATCTGATTCAGAGCTTTCCTTAAATGTGTTTCCCCCAAGGTTGAATGTGGGTTGTAGACTCAGTTTCCTGCATGAATAGGTGTCCTGTGTCCAAACCCCAATGTTGTCCAATATCCACTACTTGGCTTTGGTGACCATTTTCTATGTCCTGACTGTCTGCTGTCTTGTAACAGTCTGCAGCAAACACTGACTTTTCCTAAAGTCTGTGTCCCAAGTTCAGTTTCTGATATTTGTTTCCAGTGCCTGGATCCAGTGACTGGCTGCAGTGGCCAGTTTTTGTGAATGGTATTGTGTATCCACAGTTTCTTGGCTCAATATCAGGGGTTCAGGGTCCCCTGTCTGTGTTTTTTTAATTCAATCATGGGATGTGGGCATTGTTAGCTGAGCCAGCATTTATTTCCTATCCCTAGTTGCCCTTGAGAAGGTGGTGGTGAGCTGCCTTCTTGACCCACTGCAGTCCATGTGCTGTAGGTTGACCCACAATGCCCTGAGGGAGGGAATCCCAGGATTTTGACTCTATGATGCTGAAGGAATGGCAGTATATTTCCAAGTCAGGATGGTGAAGTGGCTTGGAGGAGAATGTGTAGTTGGTAGTATTGGCCTTCGAGATGGAAGTGGTTTTTATTTGAAGGTGTTGTCTAAGGATCTTTGGTGAATTTCTGCAGTGCATCTTAAAGGTAGTACACACTGCTGCTACTGAGCGTCAGTGGTGAAGAGAGTGAATGTTTTTGAATGTGGTTTCAAAAAGCAAATTGCTTTGTCCTGGACAGTGTCAAGCTTCTCCAGTGTTATTGGAGCTGCAGGCATCCAGATAAGTGCGGAGTATTCCATCACACTTCTGATTTGTGCCTTGTAGATGGTGGTCAGAAACTGGGGAGTCAGGAGGTGAGTTGCTCACCATAGTGTTCCTAGTCTCTGACCTGCTCTTGTAGCCACTGTGTTTATTTGGCAAGTCCAGATGAGTTTCTAGTCAATGGTAACTCCCAGGGTATTGATGGTAGGGATAATGTCAAGGGGTGGTGTTTAGATTGTCTCTTATTGGAGATAGTCATAGCCTGGCATTTGCGTGACATGAATGTTACTTGCCACTCGTCAGCCCAAACCTGGATATTGTCTATCTCTTGTTGCATTTGAACATGGACTGCTTCAGTGTCTGAGGAACTTGGAGAGAGTGAAGTCGCGTGGGGTCCAGGGTGTGCTAGCTAGATGGATAAAAAACTGGCTAGGCAACAGGAGACAGAGAGTAGTAGTGGAAGGGGGTTTCTCAAATTGGAGACCTGTGACCAGTAGTGTTCCACAGGGATCTGTGCTGGGACCACTGTTGTTTGTGATATACGTAAATGATTTGGAGGAAGGTATAGGTGGTCTGATTAGCAAGTTTGCAGATGACACGAAGATTGGTAGAGTAGCAGATAGTGAAGGGGACTGTCAGAGAATGCAGCAGAATATGGATAGATTGGAGAGTTGGGCAGATAAATGGCAGATGGAGTTCAATCCGGGCAAATGCGAGGTGATGCATTTTGGAAGATCTAACTCAAGAGCAAACTATACAGTAAATGGAAAAGTCCTGGGGAAAATTGATGGACAGAGAGATCTGGGTGTTCAGGTCCATTGTTCCCTGAAGGTGGCAACACAGGTCAGTAGAGTGGTCAAGAAGGCATACGGCATGCTTTCATTCATCGGACGGGGTATTGAGTATAAGAGTTGGCAGGTCATGTTACAGTTGTATAAGACTTTGGTTCGGCCACATTTAGAGTACTGCGTACAGTTCTGGTCGCCACATTACCAAAAGGATGTGGATGCTTTGAGAGGGTGCAGAGGAGGTTCACCAGGATGTTGCCTGGTATGGAGGGCGCTAGCTATGAAGAGAGGTTAAGTAGATTAGGATTATTTTCATTAGAAAGACGGAGATTGAGGGGGGACCTGATTGAGGTCTACAAAATCATTAGGGATATAGACAAGGTGGATAGCAAGAAGCTTTTTCCCAGAGTGGGGGACTCAATTACTAGGGGTCATGAGTTCAAAGTGAGAGGAGGAAAGTTTACGGGAGATATGTGTGGAAAGTTCTTTATGCAGAGGGTGGTGGGTGCCTGGAACACGTTGCCAGCAGAGGTGGTAGACGCAGACACGTTAGTGTCTTTTAAGATGTATCGGGACAGGTACATGGATGGACAGGGAGCAAAGGGATAAAGACCCTTAGAAAATAGATGACAGGTTTAGTCAGAGGACCTCGACTGGTGCAGGCTTGGAGGGCCGAAGGGCCTGTTCCTGTGCTGTAATTTTCTTTGTTCTTTGTTCTTTGAATCGCAAATGGTGCTGAACATTGTGCAATTATCAGTGAACAACCTCTTTCTCATCTTATGATGGAGGGAAGGTTATTGATGAAGCAGCTGAAAATGAGTGGGCCTAGGACAATACTATGAGGGACTCCTGCAGAGATGTCCTGGAGCTGAGATGATTGACCACCCACAACCACAACCATCTTCCTATGGGTCAGATATGACTCCAACCACCGGAGAGTTTGTCCCCTGATACCCATTGATTCCAGTTTTGCTAGGGCTCCTTGATGCCACATTCAGTCGAATGCAGCCTTGATATCAAGGGGTGTCACTCTCACCTCACCTCTGGAATTCAGCTCTTTTGTCCATGTTTGAACCAAGGCTGTATTGAGATCAGGAGCTGAATGACCCCTGCCGGAACCCAAACTGGGTGTCACTGAGCAGGATGTTACTGAGCAAGTGCTGTTGATGACGCCTTCCATCACTTTACTGGTGATTGAGAGTAAACTAACAATGTGGTAATCGACTGGGTTGGATTTGTCCTTTTTGTGCACGGGACATACTTGGACACTTTTCTACATTGACAGGAGCCTAGCATGGGGTGTGGCGATTTCTGGAGTACAAGGCTTCAGTACTATTGCCGGAATGTTGTCAGGGCCCATAACCTTTGTAATATCCAATGTCTCCAACTTTCTTTATGGAGTGAATCCAATTGGCTGTAGACTGCTATCTGTGATGCTGGGGACATCTGGAGGAGGCCAAGATGGATCATACATTTGGCACTTCTGGCTGAAGATTGCTGCAAATGTTTCATTTTATCTTTTGTGCTGATTTATTGGGCTTCCCCCATCAAATAGGATAGGGATACTTGTGGACCCTCCTCCTCCAGTGAGTTGTTTAATTATCCAGCACCATAGACGACTGGGTGTGACAGAACTACAGAGCTTAAGTCTGTGATCAGGGTACCCCATCTGCATTTGGTTGGGGGGAGGTGGGTGGGGGGGAGTCCCTGTCTGCATTGCAGGGGGCAAAATCCCTGTCTGTGTTCAGGTGGAATTCCGTGCCTGCGTTGGGACAGGTGTTCCCTATCTGTGTTCAGGGGGATTCTCTGTCTATGATTGGCGTTCCCTGTCAGTGTGGGGAGGGTCCCATGTCTGTGTTCGGGGGGATTCCCTGTCTTTGTTGGGGTGGGGGTGCCGTACCCTGTCTCTGTGGGATTCCCTGTCTGTGTTGGGCAGGTTCCCTGGCTGTGTTAGGGGTGGGTGTAGGGTGGTTCCCTGGATGTGTGAGAGGTTCCCTATGTGTGCTGGGGGGGATGGCATTCCCGGACTGTGTTGATGGATTCCCTGGCTGTGTTGAGGGTGATCTGTTGTTGTTGGGGAGGTTCCCAGTTTGTGGTGTTTGTGTTGTCGGTGTTCCCTGTCTTTGTGATCTCCTGAATCCAGTGCCCAGTGCTGCTGCTGCATTGTCTCATTCAGGAGCTCATGTTTTTAATTTATGCTCCTTGATGGCTGTCTATAATCATTCTTCACACAGAGAGTGGTGGGTGTGTGGAATGCGCTGCTGGCAGTGGTAGTGGAGTCAGATACTTTAGAGACTTTTAAGCGAGTCTTGGATCGGCACATGGAGGATAGTAAAATGTAGGGTATGCAGGGTAGATTGATCTTAGCAGGATAATAGGTCGGCACAACATCGTGGGCTGAAGGGCCTGTACTGTGCTGTACTGTTTGACGTTCTATGTTCTTATATTCTACTTATTTTATCTTTTTGCAGTGAATGGTGCAAATTCTGTTCTGGGTGAGTATATGTCTTTTAAAAGTTGGTAAGCTGTGTTGTTGAATTTCAATGAGATTGACCCTTTGGATTGTAAGAGTGAGAATGTTGAGAGGGAAATGAAGGCTAACCCAAGTTTCTGTCTGCTTTTGTTTCAGGGGACCAGACAACAGCACTGGTCAATCAGTTGGCTCTTTTCAATCAGGTCCTTCGTGACTTGAGAGAAGATATTCGTGAGCAGGTAAGCAAGTCTCCTGTCCAGGGGCTGAACTTCCTGGACAGTGGGCCATTTCCCTAAACAGCACATCAAAGGATACTAAAAACCGAAAAAAACTGTGGATGCTGGAAATCAGAAAAGCAAACAGAAATTGCTGGAAAAACTCAACAGGTCCGGCAGCATCTTTGTAGAGAAATCAAAGTTAACATTTCGGGTCCAGTGACCCTTGTTTAAAACTGATAGTAGCCAGGAAAATGTTGGTATTTATGCAGATGATGGGGAGTAGACAGGGGATGGAGATAGAACCCAAAAAGAGAGAAGAGCAGTTGGACAGACAAAGGAATGAATAACGATCAGCCTAAGAGAATGAATTGCTGCAAATGGGGACAGTTAGTGCCTAACAATGGGTTGTGTGTAATAGCGGACCATACGATAACAAGGCCTGGTGTGTGGGATTTGGGGTAAGGACGTGGGAGAAGATGCTTCAAACCCTAAAAGTCTTGAACCTGATATTGAGTCCAGAAGGCTGTAGAGTTCCCAAATGGAAATTAAGGTGCTGTCCTTTCGGTTTATGCTGAGTTGTGCTGGAGCACTGCAGCAAGCACAAGACAGAGATGCTGGCCTTGGAACACGGTGGTGTGTTGAAATGGGGGGTAAGTGGAAGCTCAGGGTCATTTTTGCAGACAGAGCATAGGTGTTCTGCAAAGCAGTCACCCAGTCTACACTTTATTTCCCCAACATAGAGGAGGTTGTATTGTGAGCAGCAAATGCAGTGGGCCAGATTGAGTGAAGATCACGAAAAGCATGGCTTCACCTGGAAAGTGTCTTCAGGCACTTGAATACTAAGGAGGGAGGAAGGATAATGTCTTACATTACACAGAAGGGATGACCCGATTAGGGGCTTTGTGCCCTGGGCAGCAGAACCAGTGCCCTGGGCAAGGGGTAAGTGTCCTGGGACAGGAGATTGAGGGGTACTTATCCTGGGCAGGGAGCATCAATGTTCAGGTCAATGCATAAAGCAGAGATGGGGTCAGTCTTCTGGTCATGGGCCAGAGGGGGCATTGTCCTGAGCAGCGTTGGGGGTTGGGGATTGGGGATTGGGGATGTCAGTATGTGAAGTGGAGAGGGGTTCAGTGTCTGGATCAGGGGGTTAATGGTGTGAACATTAAGTCAAGGAGCTAGACAGCTGCAGCAGTCAGTGTCCAGCAAAGGGGAGGTCAGGATCCAGTACTTTTGTCTGTCATCTAGTTTCCTGCTTTTGCAAACAGGTGAAGGAGATGTCCCTGATACGGAACACCATCCTGGAATGTCAAGTGTGTGGTGAGTGTGAGAAAACTCTTAGAGCAAATCTTCATATGCCTTCCTCTGGCCAAGCACTGGCCATGAATCCTTGTCAGTTTTGGAAAAATCTAGGGCCAATAGATAGATTTAGTCACTAAAACATGGCTCCAAAACAGAATCAGTCCAATGGGAGTAAATTGGGAGCAGCTTTGATCCACTAGAACTGGTTGCAATCAGAGTTGGGGGTAATGTCCATTTGATTTGTGCATAATAGCAATTAACAAGGAAAGGTTTATCTGACTGGGATTCTGTCCAATGGGAATGAAAGGGAAGGATTTGATCCACAAGGATTCTGTCCAATAGGAATGAAAGGGAAGGAACTAGATCCATTGAGATTCTGTTCGATAGGATTGAAGTGCGAGGGGTTTAATCCGATGTGATGATGTACAACGGCAGTAAAAGGGAAGGAGCTTAATCCATTGGGATTCTCTCTAATGGGAATATATTGGCAAGTGGATGGTACATTTTTCATTAAAGTCTTTTCCATTCCTTACAAAGGGTTTCATGACCATCGGTCCAAGTGTGATCCCAACCCCTGTTTTGAAACTGTGGAATGTATGGAAACCTATGAATATCCCGGTTTCCGCTGTGGATCCTGTCCTGAAGGTTTTACAGGAAACGGCACACACTGCACCGATATTGATGAGGTCTGAAATTAATTTTAAATCATTATCTCTTCATTGTATGGAGATGCAGAGTGAGTCACAGCCTGGAATTTAATTGCTGATTTGACGGATAGACTGCAATCTAATTGATGGATTGAATGTGGTGTCAATACAGAGTATAGATATGGTATAGGTGCAGAAGTCCAATAGTTGTTCTTTTATGGAATAAGTTTTGCCTGTCACTAGTTGCCCTTGAGCAGGTGGAGGTGAGCCACCTTCTTGAACTACTGCAGCTCATCTGGTGGAGTTACCTTGCACAGCGCTGTTAGGAAACGAGTTCCAGCATTCTCACTTGGCCACAGAGAAGCAGTTGTAGATTGTGTGCACCTTGGGCATCAACTTACATGTGGCTTACATCATCAAATTCTCCACTATCAACCAGGGATTACCATTGACCAGAAACTGACTGGACCAGATACCAACCATATAACACACAATGGCTAAAGTGCAGTCAGAGGCTGGAAATCCTGCAACAAATACTCACAAGCTGACTTCTCAAACCCTGCCCACCATCTACAAGGCAAAACTCAGGAGGGTGATGGAATACTCCCCACTTGCCTGGATGAGTGCAGCTCCAATAACACTCTAGAAGCTCAACATCATTCAGGATAAAGAAGCCTGCTTGATTGGCACCACATCCACTACCTTCAACATCCAGTCCCTCCAGTCACACGCACTGTGTCTGCAGTGTGTACCATCTACAAGATACACTGATCAAGTTTTTCAATAGCAGTTCCCAGTCACCCTGAAGGACAAGTGAGAGGAGGTGCTTCAGCACACCATCATTTGCAAGTTCTGCTCCAAGACCCACACTGTTCTGACTTGTACTTGATTGCCATTCCTTTAGCGTTACTGTGTCAAAATTCTGGAACCTCTTCCTCCAGGTGACATCACTGTACCTGTACCAAGTGGACTGCAGCAGTTCAAGACGTGTCACCTCGCTGTCTTCTCAATGATGGACTCAGGTAGACAGGGTGGTGAAGAAGGCATTTAGCACCCTGGCCTTCATCAGTCAAGGCATTGAATATAGGAATTGGGGTGTTATGTTACCGTCGTATAAGTTATTGGTGAGGCCTCACTTGGAGTATTGTGCACAGTTTTGGTCACCCAGTTATAGGAAAGACATCGTTAAACTGGAAAGTGTGCAAAGAAGGTTTACGAGGATGTTGCCAGGACTAGTAGGCCTGAGTTATAGGGAGAGGTTGGCCAGGATAGGACTTTATTCGTTGGAACGTAGGAGAATGAGGGGTGACCTTATCGAGGTGTATAATATCATAAGAGGCATAGATAGGACGAATGCATATAGTCTTTTTTTCCCCAGAGATGGCGAATTGAAAAGTTTAGGGCTAAGGTTTAAGGTGAGAGGGGAAAGATTTAAGAAGGACCTGAGGGGCAACTTCTTCACGCAGAGACTGGTGCATATATGGAACGGGCTGCCAGAGAAAGTGGTTTATGCATGTACAATAGCAACATTTAAATAACCATTTGGATCGGTACATGGATGGGAAGGATTTAGAGGGATATGGACCAAAAGAGGGCAATTGGAACTAGCTGAGTGGGCACCATGGTCAGTATGGACCAGTTTGGGCCGAAGGGTCTGTTTCCACACTGTATTACTCCATGACTCCATGACAATAAATACCGCTTTTCCCAAACCCAAATCTTGTGAATTAAAGTCTGGAGTGCATTTCAGGCTGTGATCTAGTTTAGGAAGTCTCAGAATGCAGGAGGAGGGTTGCGGGGTGTTGAGGGATATTATACGGGTACATAGACTGTGTTGTGATGAATGTGCTGTATAACATTTTCTTGTGTCAGAAAGCAGCTTGAACTTGCATTAATTCTGATGTTAGTGACAGGAACTGCAGAAGTGATGTTTGATGCAGAATGAAGTAGCATTGACTTTTAAAGTGGAGAGTGAAGGTGGATGGCTTTCTATTGAGTGTCAGCATTGATATTCTGACTGCATTCATTATTTTCTTCAGTGCTTCTTTGCCAATCCCTGTTTCTCTGAATCCAAATGTATAAACGCAGTGCCAGGATTCCGCTGTGAGTCCTGTCCCTCAGGATATCAAGGAACGATTGTTGCTGGTGTAGGAGTGCAATATGCAATCACCGTGAAGCAGGTGAGTAACAAATAGAGAATGTCTGGAGACAACAAACATCTCAAGATAGACAGAGAAATATATTTTACAGTGACAGTCAAGTGCAGTCCTGTGCTGTGCGGTTAGTAACTGGTTTCTTCTCATGACTTCTAGAGCAAGGTGTGCTCAGTAATTTGTATTCTCACCCTGCAATTTAATTTTGAGGTGCTGCTGTTCATCCAGAGATAATTAAAAATGATTTCTTACCTTTGTCTGTTGCATATCCAACTAGGAAGAATGTGATCCAATATGTTTCTGAATAATCTTGTTACATTTCCAAAGGTGATGGTCATTTCAGGTGGGTGTTTTCATGTGGTACAGCTTGGTTGATAGTTAGAGAGACCAGTCCTTCAAAGGTAGGTTCTACCTCAGGAGGCAGGCATGACACTATCAAACATCGTGGCTTATTGTCTTTGGTTAATGCCTGTTACCAAGCCATTTGCAATTGTGATGATGCATTGTGGCCCATTTTCCATGTTCCCGGCTAGTGACTCCCAACTGTGATATTCAATGTCCATAACGTCCAGGACACCTTTGCAAACATCCTTGAACCCAAGCTTTCAACTTCTGCTGGCCAACTGCTTCATCACACAGGCAGTCTTTGGAAATGAGACTGTATTTTGTCCCATGAATGTCCCTGAGCCACTGACACTGCCTGTTTGAGTACTGACAATCTTGGGAGCTCTGCTACGTTCCTGATTTTGTCCTGTCAGGATGTGCCCGCAATGGTGGCAGACAGATATGATGGAAGTAGTTGAGCTCCTTTTGATAGCTATAAGTCATCCACTTTTCCCAGCCACCCAGCAAATTGCTGAGGAAACAGGTCTGAGAAAACAACATCAGCTGATCTTGATGTTCTTCCATATGTATTTTCAGTTGGCCAAAGCTGCTTTCGCATCCCAAGTGTCAAGAGACAAGTTTATCATGGGCCCTAGGCAGAAGAGTGAGTTATTCACTTCCAGAGGGATTTTATTCCAGGACAAGTGACCTCAAGGTGGAAGAACTTTCAGAGAAAGTTCATGGAAAAAATTGTACTCCTGTTAAATATGGATTGAAAGAAAGAGTGATCGAAAGGCGGTGGACTGAAATTCAGATTAATCAGTTAAAAAGAAAGACCATAAGATAGATGAGCAGAATTAGGCCATTCAGCCCATCGGGTCTGCTCCACCACTCAATGGGATTGTGAGCTGATAACCTTCAACTCCACTTTCATGCCTTTTTCCCCATAACCTTTGATTTCCTTCCTGATTAAGAATCTGTCAGTCAGCCTTGAATATATTTAAGGACCCAGGTTCGACAGGTGTCTCCTGCTAAATGAGGGATTGATTTAGCTCAGTTGGCTGGACAGATGACTTGCGAAGCGGTGTGATGCTGACAACGTGGGTTCAATTTCAACACTGGCTGAAGTTACCATGAAGAACTCCCCTCCTCAACCTCTCCCTTTGCTTGTTGGCCCTCAGGTTAAACCAGCACTAGTTGTCACTCTCTAATGAAATTGTAGTCTTATGATCTGATAAGATTATGGTGACTTGACTTGACAAGCAACAACCTATCTGTTAAATATTGCGCATACAGACTCTGTGTCATCCTTACCACTAGCATTCCCACCTATTTTTGTCTCATCCATAAACTTGGCAATAGTTCATCATGTCCCTCACCCACGTCATTAATATACATTGTAAGTAATTGCTCATTTTGTCCAGATTATTCACTGCATAATTGGCATTACTGTGTCTTGTCTTGATTTGAAAAGGTCCAGTGAACCTTACCTTCAATGGTTCCATGAGCACAGGCAACAAGACTAACACCCTGTCTCCTACAACAACATTTCAAACTCTGCTATTTTTGGCTGCTCTAGATTTCATTATTTGTTGAGTTTCTTTCAGATGTTTTTGCCAACTCAAAAGCATTGGTTAGCTTCTCTGGGAAATGTGAGACTTAGATGGGAATTGCAGTTTCTGAGCTTTGTTTTATTCAATTCACTTAAGCACTCCTCTTATCTCAGGTACAGATATTAGTACAATGCACCTTGAGACTGTGGGTGATAAGCAGAAAATGTGAATTATTTAATTCCCAAATGAGTTATTGTTTCTTTAAATATCTGTATTTTAAAAATGGTCTTTGATCTGATTGTATTTCTTTAAATAATCCACATCTACTAAAAAATGAACTTTGGTTTTAATGAGGTGGTGTCTCACTAAAACGTAAGCAAACAATGTTGCAGGTTTTGCTTTAACAATAAGACAGAAGTTTATTAACTACAGAAATGAAGATAAAAATAGAATAAACCAAACTATTTATGACGAATTCAAATATTATTAAACACACAGTAAAAAGTATAACCTCAATAATCTCAAAACACTCCTTTACCAATTGAAAAGAAAACCTATAGGTTTCATATAATACCCGTAAACACCATGTTTAGTATCTAAAAATATCACTGTTACATTCCTCACAATAGAATCCCTGTCACTAACACCTTGGTTGACAGATTTAAGTCGCCTGAGACTTTACTGTATTGACTGGAAGCACAGATAATTTCTTCATGAAGTTATTATAACATGAGCTTAAAAATATTCCACTTTAAGTAATGTCTTCAGGGTTTATTCAAACACTTCTGGTCTGGGACTAACACTAACTCTTCACTCTAAGGCAACTTTGTTCACTATATCCTTCCCTTCTCAAGAGCATTGCTTTATATAACCATCTTCATCCAAGAACTTCACAGGATTACTTCACAGTAACATTTTAAAAGTTTCTCTGTCTAGCTACAGATGTTCCTCTTATTTTAAAAAAACAAGTTCCTGAAATCTCTGGAAAACATTGAGGCCTGATTTTTTTCTCTTAACTGGGTTGAAAAGCAATGTAACGTAAACAAAGATCCATGAGCAATGCACGAGAACATATTAATTTGAAAGTTGGGCTACAGAAACACTTTAAAATTCATTCTTCATTTCTTGGAGTTTGCCTTGGAAAAATAAAAGCTTGCATAAGTCTAGCCACAGAATCTAAACTGTAGATTTCAGTTTAAAACAAGCTACAAACTAAATTATACTCAGGTTTGTATAAACTAATGATTTAGACTTTGTTACACAGCGAATGCATGCACTGACTTTCAAATTGAACTGAGTTTGCCATTTGGTGTTTAAGCGTGAGTTTGGATAAATTAAAGATGACATCTTTTCTCACTTGTGGGACATGTCAGAGACTTTGGTTTCAAAGATATCAAGGATACAACAAAGAGTGATGACAAAAGTTTAATGATGAACAATTGGTTACATATAGATGCTTGGAATTCCCAGTCCCATCCCAAGGAGCTGGATTCTCCACAGCAGCCTGCAGATCCTGCTATGATTATTACTGTAGGAATGCTCTCTTGTTAAAGACCCATCTTTCAAACTGTCTGAACTGGGAGAATTGCAGCTTCATTCGTGTTGTTTCGTACTGCCCACTTGAGGCCAGGAAACAGGTGGTTTTGTGTTCATGATCCCTTTAGGCTTTATGAAAACCCAGTGAAGCAGAACAGAAGCAGTTGTCCTTACCCTGTTAGCTCAGTGTGTCGGCCTCTAAATGATTTTGAAATAGTACTTCTACATAGAGGACTCGGTCTGTTTTGTTGGAAACTCTGGCTGTGATAGATGCTGTTCTGTTTTTTTTTCAGGTTTGCTCAGACATCGATGAGTGTAATGATGGGAATAATGGCGGCTGCATAATAAACTCTCTCTGCACAAACACAGTGGTGAGTGATAGGAATCCTGGGGCTGCTACCCTCCTGTTTGCTGCGGAGAGTACCCAGCGGCTCAGTGCACAGTCTCACTGTCACTCAGTCATTGGCTGCTACCTTCCCCTGGTTCAGCACCTGCATTCTGCAGTTCAATGTTAGACAGAGAAGGTTGAGCAACTGATGACCGCTGTTGGGTAACATTCACTGGAAAATGATTCCAAATCAACTCCCATTCCTCAGACCAATTGAAATGCCAGTGCTGAATGAATTCCCTCTTGTCTGTGAACGTTGGAAAGAATCATATTCAGTAGTAAAGCTGTTTCCTGTTGTGGGGAAATCCAGAACAAAGGGGCCCTAGTTTAAAATTACCCATTTAGGACACAAATGAGAGGAGATGGTTCTCCAACTTTGGGACTTTCTGCCTCCAAGGGCAGTGATGGTGGGGGTGGTTGAATATTTTTAAGGCAGAGGTGGATAGATTCTAGCTAGACAGACCTGGGGAGGCAATGGCCTAATGGTATTATCACTGGACTGTTAATCCAGAGACCCAGATAATGTTCTGGGAACCTGGGTTTGAATCCTGCCATGGCAGATGGTGGAATTTGAATTCAATAAAAGTATCTGGAATTAAGAATCTAATGATGACCAGGAACCCATTGTCAATTGTCGGAAAATCCCATCTGGTTCGCTAATGTCCTTTAGGGAAGGAAGCTGTCACCCTTACCTGGTCTGGCCTAAATGTGACTCCAGACCCACAGCAGTATGGTTGACTCTGAGCTGCCCTCTGGGCAATAAATGCTGCCTAGCCAATGACACCCTCATCCCATTAATGAATAAAAAAAACAAAGTGTATTGGGAAAGGATGAGAATGTGGAATTTGGAACATAAGCAAATCTCCTCAGTTCTGCATGATACCAAACTCCTGAAGCAACTGCTCTGTTTGGAACTTGGTTGCAACAGGAGACTCTAGGAAGACAACAGAAACACTTCAGAATGACATCAAATTAATGTCAAATAAGTTTTTTAAAAAAAAATCCCACTGGCTCACAAGAGACCCTGGTTTGTTACTGATCAAAAGAACAGAACTAATGGAATCAGAAGGAAAGCATGTCATCCACAATCCTGAGGAACTGGCTAAGAAGGAGATAACACAGTGTGGAACTGGAGGAACACAGCAGGCCAGGCAGCATCAGAAGAGCAGGAAAGTTGATGTCTCGGGTCGGGACCCATCTTCAGACTCCAGCATCTGCAGTTTTTACTATCTCTGGCTGAGAAGGAAATACGTTTCTTACACCACATACCCTACTCTGTACCAAACCTTGCTCACCCTCACACTTGTGCTTGTTATATGGATAGGCTGGGACTTTTTTCACTGGAGCGTTGAGGGGTGACTTTTTAGAGGTTTATAAAACATGAGGGACATAGATAAGGTGAACAGCAAAGGTCTTTCCCCTATTGTGTGGGAGTTCAAAAATAGAAGCCATGATTTTAAGATGAGAGATGTAAGATTTAAAGGGACCTGGGAGACAACTTTTTTACACAGAGGGTGGTTTGTATGTTGAATGAACTGCCTGAAGAATTGGTAAATACAAGTACAGTTACAACATTTAGAACATGTGAACAAGTAAATGAATCAGAAAGGTTTAGAGGGATATGGGCCACATGCAGACAAACAGGACTAGTTTGGATTTGGAAACCTAGTCATCATGGATGAATTAACCAAAGGGTCTGTTTCTATGCTGTATGACTCTGTGACTCTCGAGTGGCAGAAGGCATAAGCAGGGGCTAAATGGTCAATGTCTGTTCCTAATTCATATATCTGTTTGTCAATAGCATTCAGACAGATCTCACACATGAGTGTCTGTGGAGCTACAATCCAGTGGGGTCACTGGCTTTAATCAAAAACTTTTGTTAGGAATTGACTGCCAACTGCTGGGCATTCAGAGAGCCCCTTATATTGACATTAACTCCTCTAGGGGACATTATCTTTCCTCAAAACTCAAGGGAATACAGTCTCAGTTTGCCCAAACTGTTTCTTCATTCGTCAGTTCCCCTATCCTAAGAACAAATCTGGTGAAGCTTCATTGCATTCCCTATAAGGCAATAATATCCTTCCTGAGACAAGGAGATCAAAACTGCACACACACTTCAGTTGCAGTCTAACCAAACTCTGAGACAATTGAAGTAAGACCTAACTACTGTACTCAAATCATCTTGCAATAGTCTTTAGCCTTCCTAATAGCTTGCTGTACCTGCATATTATCTCTTAATGACTTATCAACAAGGACACCTAGGTCCCTTCTTTATCTACACTTTCCAACCCCTTACTATTTAAGAAATGCTCTGCACATCTGTACCTCCTACCAAAACAGGTACCTCGTATTTTTTCACATTGTTCCATCTGCCATCTTTGTGCCCAGTCATGAAGCATGTCCAAATCCTCCTGAAGCTCCTGTTCATCTTCCTGCTTAGCTTGGTATCATCTGAAAATTGGGAAATATTGCAATTGTTCCCACCTCCAAACTATTGATAAGTATTGTGAATAGCTGGGGACCAAGCACTGATCCTTGTTGTACCCCACTATTCACAGCCTGCTAACACAAGAATGATGACATTTATTCCTATCCTGTTCCCTGTTAGCTAGCCAATCATTAATCTATACTAGTCAATTACTTCCTGTCTTGTGTGCTTTTAAAACTTTCTAACCAGCCTCCTGTGGGAGACTTTAGCAAAAACCTTCTACATCCATTGGTTCTGCTTCAGCAGTTTTGTAAGTGGCATTTTCAAAAATGTCATGTTCTTCAAACATGATTCTCTTTCACAAATCAATGCCGGCTATGTCGAAACAGATCATTTTATCCAAATGTCTATTCATTCCCATCCTTTATAATAGATTCTAGCAGTTGCCCTGTTACTCATGTAAGGCTAACAGGTCTGCAGTTCCCTGTTTCCTTTCTTACTCCCTTCTTAAATAGCGTGGTGACATTTGCCAGCTTCCAATCCAAGGGAACCATTTCTGGAATCTATACAAATAATCATCAATGCATCGACTATCTGTGTAACCACTTCCTTCAATACTATCGGATGTAATCCATCAGATCAAGTTTCGGTCCCATTGATTTCTTCAGTACAATCTTCTTACTAATTTCATCAATTATCCTAATTCCTGGGGTAGAGGGGTCTTGTCTTCTGAGGACAGTTTGGGCCAATATCCCTTGGAGTTTCAGAGAATGGGTGGTGATTGTCAAGTCTCCTCAGGATCTTTTGTGTTTCAATGTGGATGTTTCCCCTTGTACAAGAGACTAGAACTAGGGGACACAATTTAAGACAGAGGTGAGGAGAAAAATATTGTCTTGTGGATTGTATGTCTGTGGAGTTCTCTTCTCCAGAGTGTAGTTAGTGGAGGTGAGTTCGCTGAATATTTTTAAGTGAGATTCTTTATTGATAAGATAAGCAAAGGAGTAGGGGATAAGGACACCGTCAGATCAGGCTTCTTGGGCTGAGTAGCCTCCTCAACTCCTCAATCATTTGTTTGAATTTATTCCAATGTGTAACAGTATTGGCATTAACTCCTTAAGGGGATCGATAACATTTTGAGATCCCCGTTTTAACTTATTAACTATGGGAAAGGATACTGAGCATTTCAAGATCACCCCCATTTCAGGGCATTAACATTAGCTGCAAAATGAAATCCTAGATTTCAAACAGACTCCTCCTTTGCCACCCCATCAGCTGTGTCTTGGTGACAGGTGATGAGTATTCAGGGAGCCCTTTGCGTATCTGCACTTGAATTAACTGTTTCTTATGCAGGGCTCATTTAAATGTGGTCCATGCCGGAGAGGGTTTGTTGGAAACCAGACGGTTGGCTGTGTTCACCAGAAGTCGTGCAGCAGCGCCACGGTCAATCCGTGTGACGTCAATGCCCAATGTTCGATCGAGCGGAATGGCCAGGTGTCCTGCCACGTGAGTTATTGGTGTTCCAGCCCAGCCTCGTGCTTTATATACGGGCAGCCACTGTCTTTATGGGGAAGGGTGAACACTCGCAAGGTTCTCAGTAATAATCTTTGGTTCATCAGCAACATCTACAAAGATGAATTGAGTCTGAAATGTTAAGTGGTTATTTCCTCACACTCAGTCATGTGGCCTCATTTTCCACGCCTCTCTGACAGTCTCACTGAGTCAGTGTTATCTCCCTCACCCGCTGACAGTTTCACTGAACTTCAGTGCTTCGTCCTCAATTCTCAATCCAATGTTGACATTCTGCTTGTAGAGTTGTGTTACTTCTGCAATCTCACAGTGTGGTGGGTGTTCCTGTGCTCTCAAGTTCAGCTTTGAGCTTCATATATCTGCCTGTCTTTGTGACCTATCAGAAGCCGTACTGAAGCTTGTGAGTTGTGTATGTGGGCTATTTTGGGTTGTCATGCAGTTCTCCTTCTTTGCAGACCTGTCCGTTGTCTCCAGTAAAGAGAGAGCTGTGGTACTGGGACTGTATCCCAGAATTGTGTGTACATTTCTCGTTCTGACTGTCTTTCCTCAGTGCAGAGTTGGCTGGGCTGGAAATGGATATGTGTGTGGGACAGACACAGATATCGATGGATATCCGGACCATGACCTGCCCTGTATTGACAATCATCGTCACTGTATGAAGGTGAGTCTTCGCAGGATCATCAAGCGGGTTTTTTTTTAAATCAATGTGTAATCACATTTATATTTAAAAATGAAAGAGCAACTAATAGACTGCCTGATCAGTGATGGTTGAGAGATGCTAGGTAGTGAGCTAGCAGCTCTCACCACCTCTGAATAGTGTTAGGAGATGCTCCCACTATCTGACAAGGTAAACAATATTTCAGTCAATAATCAAAAGGCAATGCTTCTTACAGCCCCTCAGTATTGACCCTCAGACTTTGTGACACTCAGCCCAGTCCCTTTGAGATTACAGCCCTTCTTCAGTACTATCCTTTGACACTGCGGCACTCTCTGCGTACTCAATGTATTGAAGTTTAAACCAGAACCTTCTGTTTAATAGGCAGGAACTCTGCCAATTGAACCTGGTCATTCACCTCCATTAGTTAAACACTGGGACTTAAAAAGTGATGGGTTCCTGTGTGCAATGCTAAATTTCCGTTTTGTAGCACGTGGATTTTGAAAGTTTCTTTATAAAAAGTATATTTGTATATGTATATTTGGAAGACTGTTCCTGCTATACTTGCACTTCCCTTTCTTTTGTTTTAAATTTCTTTCTGTCACCTTCCCCCCACATCAGGATAATTGCCGGTATACCCCAAATTCAGGTCAGGAGGATGCCGATAATGATGGTGTTGGAGATCAGTGTGACAACGATGCAGATGGAGACGGCATCAAGAATGTAGAGGTTCGTATTAATGTCCCTGAACCAAAGATGATGTCAAAGTGTATAAGGGAACAGAGCACCCTTCCAAAGTATGGAAGTAAGTGAGGTGATGTGTAGTCCCTGGTACCCTGAGGCTGATCTCATCCCTGTCTTCTAAGGGAGGGGAAGGGGGAGGGGGAGGGTATCAGGGGTATCTGGCTGGGCAGTATCACAGGCTGGCTTGGCCTCCAGCAGATCCCAGTTCCTTCTCAATCAGGTTTTCTGACTGATGCTCAAGGAGTGTGTTAGTCCCACCACTCCACAGGTAACATCATGCAGTTTATTTTTTTAAATTCACTTGTTGGTTTCACTAGCTGACCAGCGTTTATTGCCCATCCTTAGTTGCCCTTGAGAAGGTGGTGATGAGCTGCCCTGAATCACTGTAGTCCATGTGCTGTAGGTAGACCTGCAATTCCCTGAGGGACGGGTTGTAGGATTTTGACCCAGCGACAACCGAAGGAATGGCTGATATATTTCCAAGTCAGGATGGTGAGTGGCTTGGAGGGGAACTTGTAGGTGGTGGTGTTCCCATGCCCTTGTCCTTCCAGATGGAAGTGAGCCTGGCTCTAGAAAATGTTGTCTTACAAGCCTTGGTGAGCTGCTGCAGTGCATGAAAGATCTAGCAGGAAGATCTAGAAGCATAATAGCTCGCAGCTTACCCTCTAATCATAAAAGTAAAATGTTTAAGCATTTAGTTTGTGTGAATAGTGGCTTGGTGCTGGGACACTATAGGTGTGTTCCCAGAATACAAAGGGAAATGGGAAATGAAATAGCGGAGACACTGGGAAAGGGTAGAAGGTTCACTAGACCCATAATGTTGACTCTGCTTTCTCTCCACAGATGCTACCAGACAATGCTGAATTTCTGTAGCTATTTCTGTTTTTGTTAGGGTGTTATGAGTAAACTTACCACAAGTTACCTTTAATTCAGCTATTTATTACAAAGGCTCAGACAATCATGTAGTGAAACAATGATTTAAACTTTACTGCATGCAGCAATCAAAATGGAATGCTCTGCCCCAGAAGGCAGTGGAGGCCAAGTCTCTGGATACTTTCAAGAAAGAGATGGATAGAGCTCTTATAGATAATGGAATCAAGGGTTATGGGGATAAGGCAGGAAGAGGATACTGATTGTGGATGATCAGCCATGATCATAATGAATGGTGGTGCTGGCTCGAAGGGTCAAATGGCCTACTCCTGCACCTATTGTCTATTGTCTAGAAATAAGACCCCTCAAGTCAACAAGTTAAGGCTTACAACCCAACTTGGTTATTACTAGATTAATGGTGGAGCTTGGCCATGATTTCACCAACAGTGTCTGTCTCTGAAAGTGTCCAGGGTTCAGTCTTTGTGCAGCACGGTTCTTCGAAGTTCTGCTACTGAATTGTTCTGGTGTTGGATTTTTATACAATTGTCTCTCTTTCAAGTTTGGGGTGTGACATTACTAATGATTCAGTAGATTCTTTCATCCCTAGGATTGATTATACTTCTGGAGACCTCAGGTCTTGCCTTCTTATCAGCAGTAGCCCCCCTGTTCCCTGTTACATTCAGGGTTAGCTGCCTGTTTAAAACACAGCTTTTCCTGCAATTAACTCCTTTACTTCAGAGCACTACTCCTGCAGGCAGACTTAATTGACCATTTGTCACAAGGCAGCAGATTATCAAGCAATTGTTATCTCCTGTCTCCTAGGAAACTGTTTGTTTATGAACAAAAACAAACTGAGTTCTGAGGAAGGGTCACCGGACCCGAAACGTTAACTCTGTTTTTCCTTCACAGATGCTGCCAGACCTGCTGACTTTTACCAGCAACTTTGTTTTTGTTCCTGATTTACAGCATCGGCAGTTTTTTCGGTTTTTAACTGTTTGTTTATGTTGTTCAACTCCTTTCCAGAGATGGTTGATGCACATTTTTTTAAAAAATTCCTTTAGAACAGTTTCTCCTTGTCCCTTTAATCTCGAGAAACAGCTCATTCCAGAAAGAGTAGGTGCTAATTCTTTCAAACCAGAAAATTATTAAAGTTCTGAAGTTTACTTTGTCACAAGGATTTTTTCATTGCTGTCCTCAGTCTGTGTTGTAAATGTCAGTTTGGATCCAAGTCAATCAGTGAGACAGCTTTCTTTGTAGACAAGAGTGAATGGACCACTCAGTCTTAGACTGACTAAAGTTTGACTAATCCATTACCCTCAACCAATATCTCCGAAATAGATTAGGTACTCAGTTACAGTTATTTTAATCAACATGCTTGGAAATGTTATTATACATCACCAGGACAGGTGGGGCTTGAACCTAGGCCCCTGAATTAGAGACAGGGACACTGTCAATGCACCATAAGAGCCCTGCCACTTTGTCTTCCAGCTCCTCCTACACACTCGTCTCATAGAGATATTAGTTATAAAGCGCCTGCAATGAAACCAGAAATGAGAATTGAACTGACAAACCTGTTTGGATTCTTTGAGAAGGTCAACAATCTCATGTGCAGCTCTTTATTGTGTGTGCAGCCCTGAGGACATCAAATTGTGGAATGGAGGCAGTAGATTAGATTCAGAAATTAGCAATTGTTTAAAAGGCCCCTGAATGTCAGAATATACAGCAATGGTCCTCAATAAGGTGGGAACAGCTCCCACTCTCCCCCCCAACAACCTCACCCCAATCTGTTTCTTTTGATACTAACTGAGGGATAAAATATTAGTGGCACACCAGGAGATTCCCCCCTCCCTCCCACACCCTTTTATAGTGCCATGAGATCTTCTGTCCAAATAAGAGTCTGAAGTAAACCCTATCCTTTCCTTTTGCAGGATAACTGCAGGCTGGTTCATAACAAGGACCAGCAGAACTCTGATGCAGACTCATTTGGAGACACATGTGATAATTGTCCCAATGTTCCCAACAACAATCAAAAGGACACAGACAACAATGGAGAGGGAGACGCTTGTGATAATGACATTGATGGAGACGGTATTTTCTATCAGTACATCTGAAGCACTACTGCACTTCCCATAATTACTCAAACCTTACCCCAATGCCCAGGGGCATTCTTCCCTCTCCAAATCTTCAAGCATTCTGTCCACTCTGTCTCTGCTCTGAAACTCTGCGCAATCTTCACCCCTACCCCCAGCCAAGAATGCTATGCCCCAAAACCCAAGAATTCCTATCTGTTAAGTGCTAGGTAATTCTGCCCCAATACCCATGTAACTGTAACCACCCCTCCCTGAAACCACACCCACTTTCCCATCCATGCTAATCCCTCTGCCACAGATCCTGAAGTTTCTGTACCACACATGCCCCACCCACCCCCTCCATCCATCCCCATTGCTCTGAGGAACTCTGGAGACAGTACGGATGCAGATCCTGGAAGCTAGAGTCAATAAATGTGGAGCTGGAAAAGCACAGCAGGTCAGACAGCATCTGGGTTTCAGCTCCCTGCTCCTCGAATGCAGTCTGGCCTGTTGTGCTTTTCCAGTTCCACATTCATTGACCTCTGAGGAGCTCTACCCACTTTCTCAAAGGGTGTGCACCTGCAATCCCCTGTATACAACACCTCGCCTTGAAGTATAAAACCCCAAGATTCTGTGACCCGATCCCCAGAGCAACATGAACTTCTAATCCTTCAGGAAACTGCCACAAAACCCTTGCTCTACTTATGGTTTTATTTTGTTTCCAGGTATTCCCAATCTTCTGGACAATTGTGCTGGAGTTCCAAATCCTCTCCAGACAGACAGGGATGGAGATGGAGTCGGAGATGCATGTGACAGCTGTCCTGAGATGAGTAATCCCACACAGGTACTATCCACCACCTTCCACAATCCTTTTGTAAGCAGATACTGCTGTTCGATGTAATCAATAAAATACCTGCTGCAGAATCCAGATTCTACTCTGTGATCAGTGTTTGTGTAAGTTCCTGCTAGATTCCAGTCACCTCTTTACTCCTTGCTTGGATTCTGTTCTCCTATATACCGCACTCTTTTATAATGTTGGATCCCCCTGGAACCATGTGGAATGCCTTGGATAGATTTACCAGCACCAATCCCTCTTGCTGGTATTAGCCCAGGCTAAAAGGACCAGAAGGGATGTTTACCCACTTGATATATGAGGCAGAAGGTAGGCTTACTATTGACGAACATTAAACAGGTTCATTCCATCTTACTGGAAAGCAAACTATATTACATCTAAAGATATATGAGGCATCGGGTTCCACTGAAGAGTAAGTTCACTTTGCTACTTCAGCTGAATACTGTGAACACAAAGAAAAATCACTGAGGTACAAACTGAAGACACTATATGACTATTTAGTTGGCTCTTCCCAATGTCAGTTTTTTTTATATTCTAGTAGATGAAACTTATCTTGTGATGTCTATTATCCCTTTCGGGTACCAAAAACATCAAAAATAATAATGGATGACCTCAAAGTAAAAGCATCTTTAGGCATCAGTGACCACAGTATGATTGAATTTTACATCTGGTTTGAAGGGAGAATGGTGGGTCTAAGAATAGTACTTTAAACTTAAATAAGGACAACTTTGTAGGCATGAAAGTTGAAGTAAACTAGGAGATACATCAGTACTGAAGCAGTGGCAAATATTTAAGGAGATGTTCTAGAATAGGGGAATAGAAAATAGGAGCTGGAGGGGGCCATTTGGCCCATTGAGCCCACCTTACTGTTCAACATGATCCTGGCTGATCCTCCATTTTACACTATACTCCTACTCTAAGCTTTGATTCTTTTAGGTTCTAGAAATTTATCTATTTCCTTTTTAAACGTATTTAGTGATTTTACCTCCACAACCTTCTGTGGTAGGGAATTCCACAGGTTTACTACCCTCGGAGTGAAGACCAGTTTTCCCATCTCGGTTAGAAATGACCTCCTGTGTATCCCGAGACTGTGATTCATATTCTTCTGCACCCTCTGACCGGGGAAACATCCTCCCTGCAACCAGTCTGTATAACCCTGTCAGAATTTTACACATTTCAGTGAGATCTCTTTCTCATTCTTCTAAATTTTAGTGAATACACAGGCTCAGTTGACACAATTTCTCTGCATATGACAAATCTGTCACCCCAAGAATCAATGTGGTGAATCTTGGCTACACTCCCTCTATGGCAAGTATACCTTTTCTTAAGTAAGGAGACCAAAACTGCAGGCAATACTCCAGCTGTGATCTCATCAAGGCTCCGTACAACTGCAGTAAGAATTCTGTGCTTCTGTAAACCATCTTGCAATGAAGGCCAATGTAGAATTTGCCATCCTAACTGTTCACTGGACCTGCATGTTTACTTTGTACATTAACCTTTTTCCCCAATATATCATCATTTAAATAATAATCTGCACATTTACCCACATTAAACTGCATCTGCCATACTATTGCCCATTCACTCAATCTGTCTAAATCTATCTGAGGCCACTCATACCTAGTTTTGTCATCTGCAAACTTGGAAATATTACACTGCATTCACTCATCCAAATGGGTAAATATTGTGAATAGCTGGGGAAAAGCACTTATGCCAGGACTAGAGCACTTGTCTCCATCTTCCATGCTGAAATTAGGCCCATTTATTCCTACCCTCTGCTTCCTGTCTGCAGACCAATTTTCAGTCCATGTCAGTATATTCCCCTCAATCCCATGTGTTTTGATTTGGCATAGAAGCATCTAAAGTAGGACTTTATTAAAAGCTTTCTGAAAATCCAAGCAAACCACATCCAGTGGTTCTCCGTCATATATTCCACTAGTTTGTATAATCCCATTGGTGTTTCCTGTGTGTTCTGTTATCTCATCCTTTGTAGTAGACTTGTGCGTTTTCCCTAATGATTGATGTTAGGCTAACTGGTCTGTAATTCCTGATTTTTCTCTCTCCCTCTTTTAACAGTTGGGGGTTGCAGTTGCTACCTTCTAATGTTTTCCAGAATCTATGGAATTTTAGGAGATGACAACCAACACATCCATTATTTCATTGGCCACCACCTGGGATACATTGGGGTGTGATAATCAGGCTCTGGAAATTTATCAGCTTTCAGACTCATTAATTTCTCCAGTGCCTTTTTTTCTTACTAGGAAGCTCCTTCAATTCTTTCTTCCTAATAGATTCTTGTTTCCCTACTACTTCTGTGAAGTTAGTTGTGTCTTCTTCTGAGAAGACAGAATTAAAGTAGTTGTTTAATTGCTTTGCCATTTTCTTAACTCCATTATTAATTTTCCCATTTCAGACTGTAAGGGACCTGCATTTGTTTTCACTGATCTTTTTCTTTTTGTATACTAATAGAAACTGTTACAGTCTGCTTTTATGTTCCTTGTGAGGTTACTCTCATATTCTATTTTTCCCCTCTTAGTCGATCACTTGGTCCACCTTTGCTGAATTCTAAACTTCTCCTAGTTCTCAAGCTTGCTACTTTTTCTAACAGCTTTATATGAACACTCTGCACCTAATACTAACCTTAATTTCTTTTGTTAGTCATGGGTTTGTGTTGTGTTCTTTCACCTGAAAGGAATCTATTGCTGTTGCAATGTATGCATTTGTTCCTTCAATATTAACGATTGCCTGCCTATTGTCATGCTTTCTAATGAAAATACTCACTTTATTGAAGCCAACTCATCCTTCACCCTTTATCCTTTGAAATTTCCTTTGTTTAGATTGAAGACCAAGTTTCGGATTGGACTATTTCACATTCTGTCCACGTGAAGAATTCTCTCATGTTAGGGTCACATTTTCATCAAAGACCTCTCACAAAGATTATTAATTGATCTATTCACATTGCACAAATCCAAAACTGAATTTGTTGGTTCCTCAATGTACTTGTTTAAAAATCTATCTTGTACACATTCCAAGAATATATCCACCACAATATTACTGCCAATATGGGTTGCCAACTGTATATGTAGATTAAAGTAACCTATGTTTACTGTAAAACCCTGTTTGCATGCATCCCTTAAACAGTCTACTGATCTGGAGGGATGATAACAGCTCACCTAATAGAAAGAAATCTTGCTCTAATCTGTAGGCTATGTTGAAATATTCAATCTCATGGGATTCCGCTAGTGATTTACCAACCACTGATCCAGATCGGAATGCTGGAGGTGGATTTCAAGGTCACAATTAGACAGTGAAGCTCATAGATGATTGTGCATGGATTGTCCGTGGAAATAAATTCTGCGAAATCATGTGGACTGTGTTTGGAGCATTGTTGGGGGAGGCCCACGTTTGGTATGAGGCCTGTTCTCTGGTGTGAGGGTGGGGAATGCCTGAGCATGTTTGGCGAGAGGGTAGGCGAAATGTATGCTTGGTTTGAGGGTGGGAGCAGCCGCCCCTAAACTCACAACAAAGACAGGCCTCCCCTAACCTCACTCCAAACACGGGCATCCCCCATCCTTACGGCAGTGTTTGGAGTGAGGGTGGGGGAGGTATATGTTTGGTGTGAGGTTAGGGCAGGCATGTGTTTGGTGCCAGGTTGGGGGCAGCCCATGTTTGGCGTGAGTTTAGGGGGAGGCCCATGTTTGGCGTGAAGGTGAGGGTGGGGGAGGCCTGTGTTTGGCATGAGGTTCGAGGAGGCCTGTGTTTGGCTTGAGGTTCAGGGAGGCCTGTGTTTGGCATGAGGGCGGGGGAGGCCCGTGTTTGGCATGAGGGTGGGGGAGGCCCATGTTTGGTGTTAGGGGTTTATGTGTTTGTTGCAAATTTAGGGGTGAGTTGCCTCCTCAATGAATTTGTCTATTTTGTTTCCTGTCTGTAGACTGATGCAGATGATGATCTTGTTGGCGATGCTTGTGATAATAATCAAGATGGGTATGTCACTGTCTTTTAAACTCCACATACTCCCACCTTATGGTCTCTGTCTGTCTGTCTGTCTGTCTGTCTCTCTCCCCCCTCTCCCGCTCGCACGCACACACACACACACACACTTAGGTGTGCAGTTTAGTGTGGTTCCCTTTTCAATCTGTGTCATTGGGTAATTTGGCTGGGGAGCTAATAGTATTAGTAATGGTTCTCTGATTATTTGTCTCATGATCTCTTCTACAAAATCCATTGATCTGTATATTCGAAGTGTTTAGGATGAAGCTTGATTGTAATGCCCCTTATTATGGAATGTGCTACTGACAGTCTCTACCTAACACAAGCGAAGATTTTCAGTAGAAGAAAACAAATTACGGACTTGCGCAGGGTTAGTTTTAAACAATTAGCTGCATACATCAATGAACATCTTGTTGTAAAACCTTCTCCCATATTTACACCCCTGCACACATGCAGCAGAAGTAGATAGAGGGAGAAAGTTTTCAGATCAATACCTTTTCAAATTTTTGGCCAAATGATCAGTCATCCTAAAGTCTCACAGTTGTCGGACCACCTTCGACATGCTTCCTGCCAGTCTCTGCTCTTGTTGTAATACTCCCACTACTCCAACTGACCGTCTTGACATGATTCTTGTTCCTTGTACACCTTCACCAATCAATTCTTCCCTCTTATGAGCATTGCTTCTCTACCATCCTTTGTCTACCAATCCTCCAATTCCAACTTTGGCACCATTCCTGTTCCTTTCATCTTCTGTTTTACTCTGACTATGTCTTGTATGAAATGTTGACTTGTCTTTGCGTATATGTCCATTTTGTGTATGTTGTTGTGAAGGTTAACCTTTTTCTTATGTTATGATGAGCGTTGACCATTGTTTGTGTGTTATGGTGCAGTTCACTGTTATGTGTCATGGTGAGGTATTAACCTCATTCTGTGTGTGTTATGGTGAGCTGTTTTGCGTGTGGCATGATGAGATATTAAGACCATAAGAAATAGGAATAGGAGTCAGCCATTCATCTCCTTGAACTTGCTGCACCATTTAACAGGATCATGGCTAATCTAACAGTCCTCTCTCCTTTCTTGCTGTTTCCCTGTAATCCTTAATCGCCCTTCCAGAATGAACACTTTTGCATTTTCTCACATTATATTCCATTTGCCAATGTTTTGTCCATTTAATAACCTTCCAATATCTTTTGTAAATTGTTTTTATCCTTCTCACAACCTGCCTTGCCACCTATTTTGTTGTCATCTGCAAATTTGGCTAAAATTCACTTCCTTCCTCCAAGTCTGTAATATCAATTGTAAACAGCTGTGATGTCAGCATTGATCCCTGTGGAAGTCCATTGGTCACAGGTTGCCAACCTGTAAAAGGAAAGAAAACTTTATTCCTGTCCATGACCAATTCTCTATCGACCATTGTTTATGTGTCGTGGTGAGATATTGACCTTTGTTCGTGTGTGTTATGGTGAAATATTGACTGTGTGTGTATGTAATGGTGAGATATTATTGACTGTGTGTGTGTTGTGTGTGTGTGTGTAATGGTGAGATATTGACTCTGTGTGTGTATGTGTGTGTGTGTGTGTGTGTGTTTTTCCTGGTGAGCTGTTGATACTCCTGGTGTGTATAATGGTGAAATGGTGACTATTTTTTTGTTGGGTTTGGGTTGTAGTGATGGCGATGGGCATCAGGACTCCAAAGACAATTGTCCAGAAATTCCTAACAGCTCTCAGCTGGACTCTGACAATGACGGGTTGGGCGATGACTGTGATGATGATGATGACAATGACGGGGTTCCTGACTATGGGCCATCGGGTCCTGATAACTGCCGCTTAATTGTGAATCCCAATCAGAAGGATTCTGATGGTTAGTGACTCAACTCTCTCACCATAAAGTGGTAGTTCCCGGTGGATGTTTCATAATGTGCTGGGGCTTGAGGATGAGGGTGGGATTGAGAGATAGAGTTGAAGTTCAATGATAGCTTTAATGAGCTTCATGGCTTGGATGAATTTCGGGGAAGGAGGGCGAGTTGACTACAGATAGGTGGGTCAGATGAGGTCAGTGCCTTTGTTTCATTCTGATGTGCTACTTGTCTTTTATCTAGATAATGGGATTGGTGATGCTTGTGAAAATGACTTTGATAATGACGCTGTCTTTGACCAATTTGATGTCTGTCCCGAGAGTGCAGAGGTCACTCTCACTGATTTCCGAGCCTATCAGACTGTTGTTCTGGATCCTGAGGGTGATGCACAGATTGACCCAAATTGGGTGGTCCTAAACCAGGTAAATTTATTCTTACTGCATCTCTTTATTTGCATTAATTCTCAGTCCCTCGTTCATGTTTCTTTTGAGTCTTTCTTTAACATGGAAAACCTTAATCAGATCTCAGTCAAGGCACTGAATGATATATTGCAATGTGAACTATGGGAGGTACATGAAAGCAGCAAAGAGGGTTCAGTATAGATTTACTGAGCGTTGCTGGGTATAAACAAATAACTACTTGGAAAGATCAGAGACTGTGTTTTGTTTAGCTAGAACATAGATTACAGGATGATGTGATAGAAGTAGAAAAAAACATGGTAAATAGAAACAACTTGTTTTCAACTGTTTTCTGGAATAAGGGGCAACAAATATCTAAAAGAGTAGAGGTCAGGCTAAATGTTTACAATTATGAGATTCTGAAATTCACACCCAGGGTCAGTGTTTGAGGTAAAAACTATCAACATTCAAGATTCAAGTAGACTGAACTGATTTGATGGTTGAAGGTTAGGTAACAAAGCATGTAAATTTGATTAGAACTGTTGACATGAGGGAAGGTTAAACACAGATGGACTGGTTGTCTTGAATGGCTCATTTCTTTCCCATAAATAATAAGATTTTTTTTAATGTACAGACACCACTATCCTACAGTGGGTGTTCAGTGTTTGTGTTTATTCAGTGTTTTAGTGATTAGATGATGACAGTGAAACAGCTTTCTGTCCTCATTTTGAGCAGTGGATCCAAAATCTAATCACTGAAGTAATGAGATGTTAACAAAGTACAAGCAACTTATTGAAATAACTCAAACTTCACATTGCTTGAAAAAAGCAGCCTTTGAATGGGTGAGGGTAATGATAGGGTGTACACAGAGTGAGCACAGGGAGAAGACAAGCGTACAGCCAGAGTACAAGTTTATTGAACTCCCTAAAATAATTGGTTCATTTAATATATTATAATTGATACCTGTGTCAATGAAAAATGCTCATTACTGACATGATGTTGATAGGGACTATGTAGAAGGTGATATTGCTTTTGAGGGCAACCAGCCTCACCCTCCCCAATTAGGGAACCCGTGAGATTGGTGAAATGTTGCTTTTACACCCAATCCTGTGGTCACCCAGCATGCAGCTAAAGTTAAAATTGCCTCTTTGTTGTCGGTCCCTTATATTCTACTTCTACTTGGATAAAGCACACCTCCATCCAAAACCAACTCCTCTATACCTGAAAATATTCTGTCTTTCCTGCCTTCCATTATACCTTTTCCAAACTCATTTTATCCACAACACCTGTTTTCTTCTGTCTTGGCCCTATTCATACTAAATTGCTACTCACTTAACCTCCCACCTGGCCCCAATTCAGCTGATGTTGCAAATGGTTCCCTCTCCTCACATATTGCCCTTATCTTTAACACCTACTCCTCAAAAGAAACAGCGTTTGACACCCCGCCCGCCGCACACCCTCCAACGCACTGTGCTTGAACACTAAGAATAAAGAACACCACAGCACAGTAACAGGCCATTTGGCGCACCAAGACTGTGCTGAGACATGATGCCTTTTGCGTCTACACAGTCTATATCCCTCTATTCCTTGCCTATTCATGTATCTGTCAAGATGTCTCTTAAAACTGCTATTGTATCTGTGTCTACGACCTTCTCTGGCAGTGCATTCCAGGCACTTGACATCCTCTGTTTAAAAAAAAGACATGCCTCTCATATTTCCTTTAAACTTTTCCCCTTTTACCTTAGACCTGTGCCCCCTAGTAATTGACATTTCATAGAATTGTAGAATTCCTACAGTGTGGGTACAGGCAATTTCGACCATCGATCCATACCGACCCTCCAAAGAGCATCCCACCCAGACCCAACCACCAACCCTATCCCTGCATTTCCCACCCTAGACACTATGGGCAATTTAGCACGGCCAATCCACCTAACCTGCACATCTTTGGACTGTGGGAGGAAACCGGAGCACCCAGAGGAAACTCATGCAGACACAGGGAGAATGTGCAAACTCCATACACACAGTCACCTGAGGCTGGGTCCCTAGTGTCGTGAGGCAGCTATGCTAACCACTGAACCACCATGCCGCCCTGGAAAAAAACCTCCCCAACTATCCATGCCTTTCATAATGTTGTAAACATAAATCAGGTATGCCTAACACCCCCACCCCCACCAATCCTTTGATATTCAAGTGAAAACAAACCAAGTTTTTCCAATCTCCGCTCATAGCTAACACACTCCAAACCAGGCAACATCCTGGTAAACCATTTCTATACCCTCTCCAAAATCTCCACATCCTTCTAGTAGTGTGGTGACCAGATAGTACACAATATTCCAAATGTGGTCTAACTAAAATTCCATACAGCTGTAACATAAACTGTACCAGTTTTTATACTCTATGCCCTGATTGATGAAGGAAAGCATGCCATATGCCTCTTTGACCACCTTATCCACTTGTGTTGCCATTTTCAGGGAACAGTGGATCTGCGCACCTAGATTCCTCTGTATGTCAATGTTATTAAAGGGTCTACCATTAACTGTATACTTTCCCTCCTGCTTTAGATCTTCCAAAATGCATCACCTTGCATTTGTCCAGATTAAATTCCATCTGCCATTTCTCTGCCCAAGTCTCCAGCCTAACGATATCCTGCTGTAACCTCTGACAATCCTCCTGACTATCAGCAGCTCCTCCCCGTCATTGTATCACCCACAAATTTACTAATCATGTCATCTACATTCTCCTCCAAATCATTTGTATATATTACAAACAATAGGGGTTCCAGCACTGATCCCTGCGGAACACATTGGTCACAGATCTCCAGTCAGGAAATTGCCCTTCTACCACCACTCTCTGTCTTCTATGACTAAGCCAGTCTTTATCCATCTTACTAGTTCTTTGCAGATCCCATGTGATTTCACATTTTGTATCAGCCTGCCATGAGGGACCTTTGTCAAAGGCCACGCTGAAGTCCATTTAGATAACATCTACCAGGGGAGGTGATGACTTTGTGGTATTATTGCTAGACTGTTAACCCAGAGACCCAAGTAATGATCTGGGGACCCAGGTTTGAATCCCATTAAGGCAGATGGTGGAATTTGAATTCAATAAATATCTGGAATTGAACGTCTAATGATGACCATGAAACCACTATTGATCGTCAGGAAAACCCCATCTGGATCACTGATGTCCTTTAGGAAAGGAAACTGACATTCTTACCTGGTCTGGCCTACATATGGTTTCAGAAACACAGCAATGTGGTTGACTCTTATTGCTCTCTGGGCCTAGCCAGCAATGCTATCATCTGTGAATGAATACCACCCTGCGCTCGTTAATCATCTTTGTCACTTCCTCAAAAACTCAATCAAGCTTGTGAGACACGACCCTTCCCACGCAAAGCCGTGCGGCCAATCACTAATAAGTCCATATTTTTCCAAATGTGAGTTAATCCTATCCCTAAGAATCTTCTCCAATAATTTCCCTACCACTGATGTAAGGCTCACCAGCCTGTAATTTACTTGACTATCCCTATTGCCCTTCTTAAAGGAACAATGTTGGCTATTCCCCAGTCCTCTGGGACCTCTCCTGTGACCAAAGAGGAAACGAAAATTCCATACAAGGCCCCAGCAATTTCCTCACCTGGCACCCTCAGCATAGATCCTATGGACTTGCCGACCTTAGTGCTTTTCAAAACAGCCAACACCAGCTTTTTATATCGACATGCTTGAGAATATCAACACACCCCTCCTAAGACTCGTTATTCATTGTATCCTTCTCCTTTGTGAATACTGATGCAAAGTATGCATTAAAAGACTCCACCCACTTCCTCCAGTTCCATGCATAAATTCCCTCCTTTGTCCGTGAGTTGACCTATCGTTTCCCTAGCTACCCTCTTGCTCCTTATATATATGTAAAATTTCTTGGATTTTTCTTAATCCTGTTTGCTAAAGGCATTTCATGGCCTTTTTTAGCCCTCCTAATTCCTTATTGAGTTCTTTCCTGCTATCTTTGTATTCTTTGAGAGCTCTGTCTGTCTTAACTTTCCTAAACTTTATGTATGCCTCCTTTTTTTTCTGACTAAGCTTTCAATTTTTCTTGTCCAAAGTTACCGAATCTTGCCATCCTTATCCTTCATTTTCCAGGAACATGCTAGATGTGAACTCTAGTCAACTGGACTTTAAAAGATTCCCACATGCAAGATGTGGATTTACCCTCAAAATGCTACCCCCCAATCTACACTCCCCAGGTCTGCCTGATATTGTGGTGGTTACCCTTCCTCCAGTTTCATACTTTCACCTGAAGACTACTTTTATCCTTATCCATAAGTAACCTAAAACTTCCAGAATTATGGTCACTGTTCCCGAAATGCTCCCCCCACTGAAACTTCAATAACCTGGCCAGGCTCATTCCCCAGTACCAGGTGTAGCATCACACTTCTTAGTTGGCCTATTTACATATTGTTTTAAAAAAAAATCCTGGAAACACCTAACAAATTCTCCCCCACCCAAATCCCTGTCACTCAGGGAATCCTAGCCAATATAGGGAAAGTTAAAATCGTACACTACATCAACCCTGTTGCTTTTTCATTTTTCCATAATCTGTCGACATATCTGTTCCTCTATCTCCCACTGGCTGTTGGGAGGCCTGTAGTACAATGTCATGAAAGTGATTGCATCCTCCCTATTCCTGAGCTCTATCCATAAGGCCTTGCTAGATGAGCCCTCCAAAGTGTCCTCCCTCAGTACAGCTGTGATATTGTCCCTGATCATTAAGGCAACTACCCTACCTCTTTTACCTCTATCTTGCCAGAAACATCTAAATCCTGGAATGCTAAGCTGCCAGTCTCGTTCTTCTCTCAACCAAGTTTCTGTAATATATAAATCCAAGCTGTAAGTTCAGTTGCCTTACCTGTTATGCTCCTCACTTTAAAACAAATACACTTCAGACCACCAGTCCTGCTGTATTCAGTATCCTGTCTTTGTCTGTTCTTCCTCTTAGCCTTTCTGGCCTTAGTCTCTGACTCTTCGTCTGTCATTTCCCTTGCCGACCTACTGCTCTGGCACCCCACTCCCTGCCACACTAAACCCTCTCGAATGGAACTAGCAAGCTTCCCTGTCAGGATGTTGCCACCCCTCCAGTTTAGGTGCAACCTGTCTTACTTGTATAGGCCCCACCTGCCCCCAGAAGACACCCCAATGATCCACATACCTAAAGCCCTCCATCCTACACCACCTCTTTAGCCACATATTTAACTGTACTATCTTCCTATTCCTTGCCTAGCTGGCACATAGCACAGGAAGTAACCCAAGATTGCAACCATGGTGGTCCTGCTTTTCAGCTTCCTACCTAACCCCCTGAATTCCTTTTGCAGGACCACATCTCTCTTTCTGCCTATGTCATTAGTACCGATATGGACCACAACCTCTGGCTGCTTTCCCTCCCCCTTTAGAATATCCTGTGCCTGCTCAGCTGCATCATTGACCCTGGCTCCAGGGGGGAAACACACTATCCTGGAGTGTCACTTGCAGCCACAGAAATGCCTATCTGTGCCCCTGACTATACAGTCCTCTGTCACTACTGCTCACCTGCGCTTCGACCCTCCAGCCTGTACAACCGTGGCAGTCATGGTGCCACTGATCTGACTGCTGCTTTCCTCTGAAAGGCCACACCCCCCCAACCAACAGTATCCAAAATGGTATACCTGTTTGAGAGGGGAATGGCCACATGGGACTCCTGCACTGCCTGCCAACACTCACTTGTCGTCCTGGTGGTCACCCAACTCTTCTCTGTCTGTGTAGCCTTTTCTATTGGTGTGACTGACTCACAACATTCTCAGCCCAGTGGATGTTCCATAGTGAGTCCATCTGCAGCTGAATGCACTTCTCGCATATTCCATGGACATTGGGCATGTCCCTGATTTCCCACATGTTGCAGGAGGAGCATTCCATGGGGCCAAATTCTCCTGCCATTTTGAACCACATTAGTTAAATCAACCTTATTAACTACAGACAACAGTCTAGGAGCTGATTACACAATTTGACTCACTAGTCACCAAACTCAGTCTCTCACTCCCACTGTCTATTCCTTGCAGACTACAACTACAAAAAGTAAGTACCTAGTCTCGCTCTAAACACTGCTTACTCAGTCTGCAAACCTGTTTCCTGAGGAGCCAAGCCTAAGTCACTTTTTGAGTCGTGATATCACGTCCAGAGCTCCGCGTCTAGATTCAGTTCCACGTTCACTCAGGTATTTATCTTACTGCCACACATCTAACCTTGTCTCATTTGATCCTTGCTCAAAACCCACCCCAACTTTCTCAAACACACCCTAAATCTTCCCAAAATTGGCCCCATCACTGAACCCCACCCCTGTGCCTGAAACCTGAGCCCCCCCGCCTCCCATTTAAAGCTCCTGCCAGAAGCCATCCAACTTCTTTGTGTTAGGGGAGTTGGGTTCAGTCACCAATTGTACAGATCCTTCTGGCTGCCTTTTGTGATTCAGAAGTATATATCATGATGGCCCTTATTATGTTGTCATTTGTCATTTTGCGCTTACTGAGCAATGCATAGCTGTCTATCACCATCATTACAACCCAGATCTAACCCAACCTAGTCAATATCTCGCCACTATGCAAAAACAGGATGAAAACCTCATCTTAAGCATATTGCTGCCTCCCAAGCCCACGATGACGTCTCTTTCACAACTCTCCTTTGAATCTCTTAGACTGTCCCATAACATTTTAAAAATCCTAACAAAGGTCATGAATGAAATTCTCCTCATCTGCAGACATGGATCATAATGCCTTCTCAGTCTCTTGGCAATCTTAACATACATGATTCGACCATCATTCTTCAACAGCCCTCTCCCTTTTCCATGGGACTATCCTAATTTTACTTGTTTATCCAAATACAGACACAGCATCTTCAGCAAGGTCTTCTCTTTTTGTTGCTTATTGCTGTCTCACCAGAAATTCTCATTTCCATGACTACTTCTCCGTTGACATGGGTTTCTGCCGATTAGGTAACATCACATACATATGCAGGTTTCAGTTTGCATACATACTCTGATAACAACATCTCTGTTGTTACACTTCAACATCTAGTGTTGGACAAACTACAAAGTCCTGAGGTTAAACATTAGTGAGACAAAAATCATCCATCTCCAGCCTGTCATGTGTCTGTGACCTTGGCATTGCCACTCACCTTTGGTCAGCATCCCCAGAAGGTCCCAGTGTTTCATAAATAATCTTTATGTTTGTGTGACAGGGAATGGAGATTGTGCAGACTATGAACAGTGACCCAGGATTAGCTGTTGGTAAGTTGGGTGCATTTTGTTCAATTCATGAAATGTGATGTCAGCAACACAGTCTGAACTGGACTGACTGAAAACAGATTTACTATTGAACTAATCTTCAAAACTTCTACATTGGAAATCCAGATGTTTCCTACATCCTGACAGTTTGATGTGGATGGTCTCAAGGAAACTTTATACTGTATTTCACTAGTGCTGAGAATGTTTGGAGCTCTCTGTTAGTTTAGGTCCTAATATACATGAAATTCAACATTGCTCCTTTATAAAAGCAAAGATCAATAAAATTAACAGGAGATTTTCCTTTATGTTTTGGTCAGCTGTTGCTTGATGCTGCCTCATTTGAACTGAGTGGTTTGGGACATTGATGCTGTTGTAAGAACACAGTGTTGATCATGCTATTCTTGCCCTCATGCCCCAGGTTACACTGCATTCAATGGTGTGGACTTTGAAGGCACATTCCACGTGAACACTGTGACAGATGATGATTACGCCGGTTTTATATTTGGCTACCAGGACAGCTCCAGCTTCTACGTGGTGATGTGGAAACAGACAGAGCAGACATACTGGCAGTCTACACCATTCCGTGCAGTGGCTGAGCCTGGTCTTCAGCTCAAGGTGAAACCAATGCCCCAAACTGTGAGAGACAGGCCCATCCCAGCTAACTCAGGAATCAGAAACTAGGCGAGGGATAGGATTAGAGATAATAGGTACTGCAGATGCTGGAGAATCCGAGATAACAAGATGTGGAGCTGGATGAACACAGCAGGCCAAGCAGCATCATAGGAGCAGGAAAGCTTGACGTTTCAGGCCTAGACCCTTCATCAGAAATGATTTCTGATGAAGGGTCT
>JAHRHZ010000211.1:432511-461011 GCA_024137785.1 Ginglymostoma cirratum | reverse complement strand
TTCTGGGAGGAGAGCAACTTTAGCTTTATCTCCCAGCACTGATCTCTCTGGCACTCCACTAGTTACAGGTTGCCATCCTGATAATGCCTCCCTTATCCCAACTCTCTGTCTTCCATTAGTTAGCCAATCTTCTATCCATGCTAATATATTGCCCCCAGCACCATGAGCTTTCATCTTATGGTGGAGCCTTGTGTGCAGTTCCTTGTCAAAGGCCTTATGGAAATTCAATTACATCATATCAACTAGTTCTCCTTTATTCATCCTGCTTGTTACCTTCTCATGGAATTCTAATACATTTATCAGGCAATTTTCCCTTCAAGAAGCCATGCTGACACTGTATAATCATATATTTCTAAATTCTCTATTATATCCCTCATTCTAGATTCTAACATTTTCCCAATGACAGATGTTTAAAATAACTGGCCTATCATTATTATTTTTTATCTCTCCCCCTTTTTGAATAAGGATGTTGGATGTTACATTGGCAGGTTTCTAATCCTTTGAGATTTTTCCAGAATCTGAGGGCTTTGGGAAGATTACCAGTATATTCACTATCTCTGTAGCTGCCTCTATTAATATCCTAGGATGCATCCAATCAGGTCCTGAGGACCTATCAATTTCTTTCACCCTTTTTTTCCTGTAGAGGTAATATGTTATTTATTGACTCTGTCTCTTTTGCCCCTTGATTATTCAGTATTTTTGGAATGCTATTGGTGTCTCTTGTTGAGAAGACTGATGCAAAGTATTTATTCAACTCCTCTGTTATTTCCTGGCTCCCTTTTTATATTTCTCCAGCTTCATTCTCTAAGGGGCCCATATTCACATTGGCACCTCTCTTCCTTTTTATATATTAAATTAATCATTTAGTTTTATTTTCCATATTACTTATTAGTTGGCCCTCAAAGTTTACTTTCTCCCTCTTTATTAATTATTGAACATCTTTTGTCAGTTTTTAAAACTTGCCTAATCCTCTAGTTTAGCGCTAATCTTTGCCACATTGTATGTTCCTTCTTTCAATTTGATAGTCTCCATATCTTTCAGTACCCAGTGATTTATGGCAATTCCTGGTGAAAGCCAGTAATTTTCCTCAATTACTGTCAGCACCAGTAATTTCTGTTTACAACATGTAATTAGCGATTTCTTAAGAGTACCAGTATTTGCTGGTAATTCCTGGTGAAAGCCAGTGATTGCTGGCGAGTGCCAATGTTTGGCTGGAGAATGCCTGTGTTTGATGGTGACTGCTGGTTCATGCCAGTAATTGATGATGATTGCTAATGAACTCCAGTAATTGATGGTGATTACTGGTGGGTGTCTGTGATTGATCATAGAATCCCTACAGCATGGAAGCAGACTATTTGGCTCATCAAGTCACATCGACCTTCTGAAAAGCATCCTTCACAGATCCACATCCTCGCCCTACATTTCCCATGGCTAACCTACTGAGCCTGCACATCCCTGGACACTATGGGGCAATTCAGAATGGCCAGTCCCCCTAACTTGCACATCTTTGGACTGTGGGAGGAAACCAGAGCACCCGGAGGAAACCCACACTGACACATGGAGAATGTGCAAACTCCATGGAGACAGTTGCCTGAGACTGGAATCGAACTTGGGTCCCTGGTACTGTGAGGAAGCAGTGTTAACCACTGAGCCACTGTCCACCTGTGATTGCTGGTGAGTGCCCATGATTAGTGAATGCCAGTGATTGATGGTTATTACTTGTATTTTCCAATGATTACAGGTAAGAGACTTAATTGGTGATTGTCAGCCAAAGCCAGTGACTGCCTGCGAAAGGGTTTTTATTTTATTCACTTGTGGGGCATGAGCATCACTGGCCGGCCAGCATTTATTGCCTGTCCCTAGTTGCCCCTTGAGAAGGTGATGGTGAGCTGCCTTCTTTAACCGCTGCAGTCCTCCTGCTGTGGGTTGACCCACAATGCCCTTAGGGAGGGAATTCCAGGAGTCCGACCCAGCGACAGTGAAGGAACAGTGATATATTTCCAAGGCATTATGCTAAGTGGCTTGGAGAGGAACTTGAAGGAAGTGACATTTACATATACCTGCTGCCCTTGTCCTTCTAGATGGAAGTGATCGTGGGCTTGGAAGGTGCTATCTGAGGATCTTTGGTGAATTTCTGCAGTGCATCTTGTAGATAGTACACACTGCTGCTCCGGAGCATCAGTGGTGGAGGGAGTCGATGCTTGTGGATGTAGTGCCAATCAAGCAGGCTGCTTTCTCCTGGATGCTGTCAAGCTTCTTGAGTGTTGTCAGAGCTGCCCTCACCCAGGCAAGTGGGGAGTATTTCATCACACTCCTGACTTGTGCCTTGTAGATGGTGGACAGGCTTTGCGTGTCAGGAAGTGAGTTACTCGCTGCAGTATTCTTAGCCTCTGACCTGCTCTTATAGCCACTGTATCTATGTAGTAAGTCCAGTTGAGTTTCTGATCAATGATGATCCCCAGGATGTCGATTGTGGGGTATTCAGTGATGGTAACACTATTGAATGTTAAGGAGCAGTGGTTAGATTGTCTCTTGCTGGTGATGGTCATAGCCTGGCATTTGTGTGGTGCAAATGTTATTTGCCACTTGACAGTCCAAGCCTGGATATTGTCCAGATCTTGTTGCATTTGGATACAGACTGCTTCAGCTTCTGAGCAGTTATGAATGGTGCTGAACATTGTGCAGTAATCAGCAAACATTCCCACTTCTGACACAATGATGGAGGGAAGGTCACTTGATGAAGCAGCTAAAGATGGTTGGGCCTAGGATACTACCCTGAGGAACTCCTCCAGATATGTCCTGGAGCTTCAATGATTGACGTCCAACAACCATGACCATCCTCCTATGTGTCAGGTATGACTCCAACCGGTGGAGAGTTGTTCCCTGATACCCATTTATTCCAGTTTTTCCAGGGCTCCTTGATGCCACACTCATTTGAATACAACTTGATGTCACCACCTGTTGCTCTCACCTCACCTTTGGAATTCAGTTCTTTTGTCCATGTTTGAACCAAGGCTGTAATGAGGTCAGGAGGTGAGTGGCCTTGGCAGAACACAAACTGGGTGTCAGTGAGCAGGTTATTGCTGAATAGGTGCTGCCTGATAGCACTGTTGATGAAATCTTCCATCACTTTATTGATGATTGACAGTAGACTGATGGGGGAGTAATTGGCAGGGTTGGATTTGTGATGTGTTTTATGTACTGGACATACTTGGGCCATTTTCCACATTGTTGGGTAGGTGCCAGTGTTGTAACTGTACTGGAACAGCTTGGCTAGGGGAGCAGCAAGTTCTAGAGAACAAGTCTTCACTACTATTGCCAGGATGCTGTCAGAGCCCGTAGCCTTTGCAGTATCCAGTGGCTTGAGTCATTTCTTGATATCATGTGGAATGAATCGAATTGGACGGTATCTGTAATGCTGGGGACCACTGGAGGAGGCTGAGATGGATTATCCATTCAGTGAATTGTTTAATTGTCCACCACCATTCATGATTGGATGTGTAGAGCAGGACTGCAGAGCTTAGATCTGATCTTTTGATTGTGGGATCGCTTAGCTCTGTCTATCACTTGCTGATTATGCTGTTTGGCACACAAGTAGTTCTGTTTGGTGGTTGAAACCTCCTCTTCAGGTATGCCTGATGCCGTTCCTAGCATGCCTTCCTGCACTCTCCATTGAACCAGGGTTGATCCCCTGGTCTGATGGTAATGGTTGAGTTGGGGATATGCTGGGCCATGAGATTACAGATTGTGCTGGACTACAATTCTGTTGCTGCTGATGGCCCACAGTGCCTCATGGATGCCCAATCTTGAGTTGCTAGATCTGTTCAAATTTGTCCCATTTAGCACAGTGATGGTGGCACACAACACGATGGAGGTTATTTTCAGTGTGAAGGCTGGACTTGGTCTCCACAAGGACTTGTTGGTTGCCTCACCACCTGACGCAGGGAGGATGGTACATGGCAATCAGCAGGATGTTTCTTTGTGCATGTTTAACCTGAAGCCATGAGCCTTCATGCGGTCTGGAATCAATGTTGAGGACTCCCAGTGCAACTCCTTCCCGACCGTAACCCACTGTGCTGCCACCTCTGCTGGGTCTGTCCTGCCAGTGGACAGGACATATCCAGGAATGGCGATGGTGGTGTCTGGGACATTGTCTGTAAGGTGTGATTCTGTGAGTATGACTATGTCAGGCTGTTGCTTGACTAGTCTATGAGACAGCTCTCCCAATTTTGGCACTAGCCCCTAGATGTTAGTGAGAAGGATTTTGCAGGGTCAACAGGTCTGTTTCTGCCATTGTCTTTTCCGGTGCCTGGGTTGATGCCTGGTTTCATTTCTTTGAGAGTTTGTAGCAATTGGTACAATTGAATGGCCATTTTCAGAGGGCAATTGAGAGTCAGCCACATTACTGTGGGTCTGGAGTCACATGTAAGCCAGACTAGGTGAGGATGGCAGATTTCCTTCCCTGGAGGACATTAGTGAACCACTTGGGTTTTTTCCTGACAATCAACAATGATTTCATGGTCATCAGTAGATTCTTAATTCAGATTTGTTAAATTGAATTTTACTGAATTCAAATTGACAGGATTTGAACCAAGGTGCCCAGAACATCTGGGTCTCTGGGTTAACAGTTAGCAATAATGCCACTAGGCTATTGCCTTCCCTTCTCGATTATTAACCTGTTTCCAACTCCACAGATGCTGTCAAAACTGCTGAGTTATTTCAAGTGTTCCCTTTTTATCTCTGAAGTTTGTTTTCTTCATTCATGTGAGTATAACTGCCGGGACCACCATTTTTACTACTGCTCTAATTTCCTTTTGACTTGTGTGGCCTTCTAACCCATTTCAAAGGTGTTAAAGAGTCAGTCACATAGAGTCATAGAGTCATGCAGCATGGAAACAGACCCTTCAGTCCAACATAATCCCAAGCTAAACTAGTCCCACCTGCCTGCTCCTGGCCCATGTTCCTCCAAACCTTTCCTTTCATGTATCTATCCAAACGTCTTTTAAACATCATAATTGTACCTGCATCCACCACTTCCTCAGGGAGTTCATTCTACATGCAAACTATCCTCTGTGTAAAAAATTGGCCTCTTAGGTCTTTTTTAAATCTCTCTCCTTTCACCTTGTAGGCCTGGAGTCACATGTAGACCAGACCAGGTAAGAGCCAAAGATGTCTTTCCCTCAAGGGCATCAGTGAACCAGATGACCTTTTACAGCAATTGAGGGTGGTTATATGGTCACCATGAGATTAGCTTTTAATTCCTGTTTTTTAAAATTTAATTTACATTTCACTATCTGCCGTGGAGGGAATCGAACCCATGTCCCTGGAACATTGGTCTGGGGGCTTTTGGATTATTATTACCACTATGTCATTGCCTCCCCCAAAAGTATTGGTGTTTTGCCCAAGGTTATTTATAGTTTGTGCATTTGAGTATTACCACTTGGGGGAGGTATAGGTACATTTTGAGATTTCATCAGCTCCAGATCTAAACGTGTCTCCACTTTTGAAAGGTGAGTGGCTGACAGCCAAGTGTCAAGGAACCGGATCTGTTAACATTTGCTTTGATGCTGAGACTGTAGCTGCTCCACTCTGGATAAACAGAACACTAGAAACAAACTGTTTTTGAATTATTCACCATGAAACAAAACATGGACAGTATTGTACCAATGACCTGCTGCTCCTGTTGAAACCATTAGACTCATGTTCTAATATCAGTAAGAAGACCATCACTGGCGTCTCTGTGCATGTAATGTAGTCACACCTGCAGATTTCCATGTAATGCCTGTAAACCTTGCTCAGCTGATTTTTTTTTTATTTGTTCCTGGGATGATGGCATCACTTGCTATGCCTAATTACCCAGACGGCAGTTAAGATTCAACCACATTGCTGTGGGTCTGGAGTCACATGTAGGCCAGTCCAGGTGAGGATGGCAGTTTCCTTCCCTGAAGGACATGAGTGAACCAGATGTGTTTTTCTGACAATCAACAATGGATTCATAGTCATTGTTAGACTCTTATTTCCAGATTTTTTTGTTTTTTGAATTCAAATTCCACCATTTACCATCCCTGCTGGAAGCTGTGTGCATAGGTGCTGAATAGATAGGGACAGGATTCAGCTCATTGCCTTGTGCAGTTTTAATCTCACAGCTCCCATCTCCAAACTAGTAAAAGCAATTTATCTGTGTGCAAACTCCTCATCCCTGCTCCTGGAGAAGCCTCATCCTTACCATAGCTAAGATTAATTCAGAACAGACCAGGAATTGAATGGGTTCATTGGCATGGTGGCTCAAGGATTAGTACTGTTGCCTCAAAGTTCCAGGGACCCAGGTTTGATTCCACCCTCGGGTGACTGTCTGTGTGGAGTTTGCACATTCTCCCCGTGTCTGCGTGGGTTTCCTCTGGCTGCTCCAGTTCCCTCCCACAGTCCAAAGATATGCATGTTAGGTGGATTGGTAAGGCTAAATTGCCCAGGCAAAGCATTTATCTCTTTCGACATTTTCTAACCAACTTGTTCAGAGATGTTATTATTCAGTTCTGGTGCAGGTGGGACTTTACCAAGGACTCTTGGCTTGGAGACAGGACACTACCACAGCAGTACAAGATCCCTTGGTAAAGTATTCACTTATTTTGAATTCCTATTGAGAAATGTCATGATATACTTCTGGAGCAGGGAGGAGTTGAATCCAGGCCTTTTGTCTCAAAGGCAGGGTCACTCCCATGCACCAGAAGAGCCCTAGGCAAAGCATTTTTAAAAATTATTTAACATATTTTTTAATCAACCTGTTCAGATACATTATTACACACCTCTGGAGCAGGTGGGACTTGAACCTGAGACTCCTGGCCCAGGGGAAGGGACACTACCACTGTGCCAGAACAGGGCACTGGCACCTGAATAAATGTGATACAGCTGCACTTGAAAATTTGGGGGATGAATTGCTTGTATCTAACATTGTGACACAGGTGTTACTCTGGTGTGTTCAGTATGGGACTAAATTGAGCTCACCACCTTGCTCACTCCAGTAACTGAGAGAGTACTGTATTTTCAGAAATGCTGTCTTTTAGATGTACCCGAAACAGATATTCCAGCTCTCTGTTAAATCAATGTAAAAGATCACTTGGTATTATTCAAAAACATTCCTCCTGGTGTCGTGACTGACATTCACCTCAATGAACAGCACGACTGCTATTTGGAGAACCTCAGGTGCCATAATAGAACATAGAACAGTACAGCACAGTACAGGCCCTTTGGCCCATGATGTTGTGCCGAGCTATTATCCTACTAAGATCAATCTACCCTGCGTACCCTACATTTTACTACCCTCCATGTGCCTATCCAAGAGGCGCTTAAAAGTCTCTAAAGTATCTGACTCCACTACAACTGCCGGCAGTGCATTCCACATGCCCACCACTCTCTGTGTGAAGAACCTACCTCTAACATCTCCCCTATACCTTAAAATCATGCCCCCTCGTAATAGTCATTTCTGCCCTGGGAAAAAGTCTCTGACTATCCACTCTATCTGTGCCTCTCATCATCTTGTAAACCTCTATCAAGTCACCTCTCATCCTTCTTCGCTCCAATGAAAAAAGCCCTAGCTCCCTCAACCAGCAGCATCCTGGTAAATCTCCTCTGCACCCTCTCTAAAGCTTCCACATCCTTCCTGTAATGAGGTGACCAGAACTGAACACAATATTTCAAGAGTTTTATAGAGCTGCAGCATAACCTCACAGCTCTTGAACTCAATTCCCCTGCCAATGAAAGCCAACACACCATACACCTTCCTAACAATCTTATCAACTTGGATCGCAACTTTGAGAGATCTGTGGACGTGGACCCCAAGATCCCTCTGTTCCTCCACACTGCCAAGAATCCTGCCATTAACCCTGTATTCTGCATTCAAATTTGACCTTCCAAAATGAATCACTTCACACTTTTCCAGGTTGAATTCCATCTGCCACTTCTTTGCCCAGCTCTGCATCCTGTCAATGTCCCGTTGCAACCTACAACAGCCCTCCCCGCTGTCCACAACTCCACCAACATTTGTGTCATCGGCAATCTTACTAACCCACCCTTCCACTTCTTCATCCAAGTCATTTACAAAGATCACAAAGAGCAGAGGTCCCAGAACAGATCCCTGTTGCACACCACTAGTCACCGAGCTCCAGGCTGAATACTTTCCATCTACTACCGTCCTCTGTCTTCTATTGGACAGCCAGTTTTGTATTCAGACAGCCAAATTTCCCTGAATCCCATGCCTCCTTACTTTCTGAAAGAGCCTACCATGTGGAACCTTATCGAATGCTTTGCTAAAATCCACATACACCACATCCACTGCTCTACCTTCATCGATGTGTTTTGTCACATCCTCAAAGAATTCAATAAGGCTTGTGAAGCATGACCTGCCCCTCACAAAGCCATGCTGACTATTTCTAATCAAACTGTGCTTTTCCAAATAATCATAAATACTATCTCTCAGAATCTTCTCCAATAATTTGCCCACCACAGAAGAAAGACTGACTGGTCTGTAATTTCCAGGATTATCTCTATTCCCTTTCTTGAACGAGGGAATGACATTTGCCACCCTCCAGTCTCTGGCACTACTCCAGTGGACAGCAAGAGTGCAAAGATCATTGCCGAAGGGGCAGCAATCTCTTCCCTCGCTTCCCGTAGGAACATTAGGTACATCCTGTCTGGCCCAGCGGACTTATCTGTTCTCATGTTTTTCAAAATTTCTAGACATCCTCCTTCCTAGCAACAATCTGTTTGAGCATATCTGCCTGTTTCATGCTGTCCTCACAAATGGTATGGTCCCTCTCACTGGTGACTACTGAAGCAGAGTATTCATTAAGAACCTCCCCTATCTCCTCTGACTCCACGCACTAGTTCCCTCCACTACCCCTAATTGGCCCTACCCTCACTCTGGCCATCCTCTTGTTCCTCACATAAGTATAGAAGCCTTGGGGTTTTCCTTGATCCTACCTGCCAAGGTTTTCTCATACCCCCTTCTAGATCTCCTAAGTCCATTCTTCAGTACCTTGTAGACCTCTAGAGCCCTGTCCAATCCTTGCTTCCTCAACCTTACGTAAGCTTCCTTCTTCCTCTTGCCTAGGTGTTCCACATGTCTTGTCATCCAAGGTCACCTTACCATCCTTTCCTTGCCTTAGTGGGACAAACCTATCCAGTACCTGTAGCAACTGCTCCCTAAACAACCTCCACATTTCTATCGTACATTTCCCTGAGAACATCTGATCCCAATTGGTGCTCTGTAGTTCTTGCCTAATAGCATTGTAATTCCCCCTCCCCCAATTAAATACTTTCCCATACCGTCTGCTCCTATCCTTCTTCATGACTATAGTAAAAGTCAGGGAGTTGTGATCACTATCACCGAAATGCTCTCCCACTGAGAGATCTGACACCTGACCTGGTTCATTGCCAAGCACCAAATCCAATGTGGCCTCCCCTCTAGTCAGCCTATCTCCATATTGAGTCAGAAATCCTTCCTGGATACACCTGACAAAATCTGCTCCATCCAAACTATTTGCACATAGGAGATTCCAGTCTATATTAGGGAATTTGAAGTCGGCCATGATGACAACCCTATTACTACCGCACCTTTCCAAAATCTGTCTCCCAATCCATTCCTCAGTGTGTCTGTTGCTACTGGGGGGTCTATAGAAAACTCCCAATAAAGTGACTGCTCCTTTCCTGTTTCTGACTTCCACCCATACTGACTCAGTGGAGAAACCCTCCTGCACGATCTCCCTTTCTGCAGCTGTGATACCATCCCTGATTAGCAATGCCACTCCCCCACCTCTTTTACCTCCCTCCCTATTTCTTTTGAAACATCTGTACCCCGGAACATCCAACAACCATTCCTGCCCCTGTGTTATCCAAGTCTCTGTAATGGCCACAACATCATAGTTCCAAGCACTGATCCATGCTCTAAGTTCATCACCCTTATTCCTGACACTTCTTGCATTGAAGTAGATACACCTCAACCTGTTGCACTGACTGCCACTTTGCCCTATCAACTGCTTATCCTTCCTCACAGACTCTCTGCTTGCTCTATCTGTCTGTACACTGGCTACCCCATCCTCTGATCTGTAGCTCCGGTTCCCATCCATTTAAACCCTCCCTAAGAGCTCTAGCAAACTTCCCGCCCAGGATATTGGTGCCCCTCCAGTTCAGGTGCAACTCGTCCTTCCTGTACAGGTCCCAGAAGGTATCCCAAAGATTCACAAATCTGAAGCCCTCCATCCTACACCAGCTCTGTAGCCACGTGTTCAGTTGCCTTCTCTATCTGTTTCTGGCCTCACTAGCCCATGGCACTGGTAGTAATCCTGAGATTACTACCCTACCCATCCTGGCTTTCAGCTTCCATCCTAACTCCCTATAATCACTTTTCAGGTCCTCATCACGCTTCCTAGCTATGTTATTAGTACCGATGTGTACCACAACTTCTGACTGCTCTCCCTCCCCCTTAAGAATCCTGAAGACGCGATCTGAGACATCCCTGACTCTGGCACCCGGGAGGCAACATATCATCAGGGAGTCTCACCCAGTACCACAGAATCTCCTGTCTGTTCCCCTAACCATTGAATCTCTTATCACTATCGCTCTCCTATTCTCGCCTCTTCCCTTCCGAGCCACAGAGCCAGGCTCAGTGCCAGAGACCTGGCCGCTATGGCTTTCCCCTGGTAGGTCGTCCCCCCTAACAGTATCCAAAACGGTATACTTATTGTTGAGGGGAACAGCCACAGGGGATCCCTACACTGTCTGCCTATTCCCTTTCTCCCTCTTGACAGTCAACCAGCTACCTTTTTCCTGTACCTTGGGTGTGCCCACCTACTTATAACTCCTTTCTATCACCCCCTCAGCCTCCCGAATGATCCGGAGTTCATCCAGCTCCAGCTCCAGTTCCCTAACACGGTTTTTGAGGAGCTGGAGTTGGGTGCACTTCTCGCAGGTGAGGTCAGAGGGGACACCAGCAGTGACCCTTACCTCCCACACCCTACAAGAGGAGCACACAACTGCCCTCGCTTCCATTCCTTCTACTCTAGATTTCCAGAAGAATAAAGAAGAAAACTCCCTACCTTACCAAGCCTCCACAGTATTTTTTTTTGGTTAGAGGAGGAGGATGGGTGGGAGACACTACACGTGTAGTGTTTCAGGTTTAGCCAATGCCCGAATATGTTAGTTCATTTCCCGGCTCGCGCTCTCACCACTCCCGACGCTGAAAGCAAGGCCGCTGATTCACGAGGTAAGTTTTTATAAAGAAAAGCCATTATAAAGAATTGGCCATCAAGCTAATTCAAAATGAACTCATTTGCGATCAGGGATGTTCAGAAGTCCTGAGGAGGTGAGAAACATGTTATGAAAATTGAATGTGGTCAGGGCACAAAATAAAAGGAGTCACTAATGCTGTCCGTGACACCACACATCTGTTCTCCAGTTCAAACAATCCAACCACATAAAAGGTGGATCCTTGAAACAGCGAGGTATGATTTCTGCCCAATTAACGTCATTTGCCCATATTCAATTAGGTTTCCTTCTTTAGTGAACAAGACTTAGTTAAGGTGAGCTTAGCTTGCACGACAGTGTCCACAGTGGCAGAATAATTTCCATATAGACACCAGATATGATGTTAAAAACCTCAAGGAGGAAGGTAGGTAAGAGTAATTATTTCAGGTGCTGGATGTTTTAATTCTGTTCCTGGTGTGGGTCTGCTCCTGGTGTGAGTCAGATCCTGATGTGTTTCTGAACCTGGACCATGTCTGTTCCTGGTTTGGGTCTATTCTCAGTGTGTGTTATTTAGCTGGGAGTGTGCTCCAGATACAAATGTTTTCCTGGTGTTTTTATGCTCCAGCAGGGAATGTGTTCCAGTTGTATTCAGTTTCAAGTGTGTGCATTCCAACTCTGGAAATGTTCTGTTCTGCGTGCATCCCAGATGTGGGTCTGCTTAGAGTGCATTCTCTTTGAGGCCTGCGAATGTGTGGTCTTGGTGTGGGTGTGTTTCAGGTGCAGTTTTGGGCATATACCTTCATGTGGTTTCACTGGTGGGGGAACTGTTTCATGTGTTCACCTAGTTCCAGTACCTTCAGTTTCACATATAGATTCTTCCAGGTTTGGATCTGTGTGGATCTCAGCAGTTCCATTTCCTCTGAGAACTTTATCCTAGGGTGGAGGTAGCTATTACGAGGGGGCATAGTTTTAAAGTGAGTGGAGGTAGATATAGGGGAGACGTCAGAGGCAGGTTCTTTACTCAGAGAGTGGTATGGGTGTGGAATGCATTGCCGGAGAGGGTAGTGGAGTCGGCCTCATTCGGGGCATTTAAGCAGCCATTAGATCGGCATATGGATGATAGTATAAGGTAGGGGTGGAGGTTAGATGGTCCTTAGGTTTAGAGTAAAAGTTTGGCACAACATCTTGGGCCAAAGGGCCTGTACTGCGCTGTACTGTTCTATGTTCTAATTAGTTCCAGGTACAAATGTGTTCCACATGCAGGTCTGCTGTGCATCTATTCCAGGAGTGGCTCTGTTTGGGACTTCTTCAGTTTTGGGACTTTACAGGACTGTTACTGTTTTGTATTCAGGTCTGTGCAGATTCTGTTGTTGGTCTGTTCCACCTTTTGGCAGATTCCAATTGTGGGTCTTTTCTGTTTTAGTTTTGGATTTGTCATGGTGTGGGTATGATACAGTTCTGGATCTGTCCAGCAGTGGGTGTGTCCCAGGTATGAGCCTTTTCCCTGTGTGAATTGTTCTAGATGTGTTCCTGTTCCTTGTGCAGCGAGATTCCAGGTATGGATTTGGTCAGGTGCAGTGGGTCTATTCATGGCCTATATCCCCACGGCGCAGTATGAGTTCCAGCTTTTTTTTGGAGGGGAGGGGTGTGGTCGGCAGGGTGGTTATGCTTGTGTTTTTCGAAGCGGCTTGGGGTTTGATTCCAGTTAGGAACTATATTTTCTCCAGTGAGAGGGTGGAGTTTATTTCGGATATGGGCGGGACCTCCAGGTGTATTGGTACCTGTTGCGGGCGGACTCTTCATTCAGTCCTGGAGCTGCTGTGCGAGCGCTGATGGATTTTAAACGACATTTTGCTGAACATTGTTCCGTGATGAATCCGCGACGCCACTTGTCCGCTTTTCTGCTTTTGTGGATCTGCCTTGGAGCAGGTGAGAGCTTTAAATGTGCTGCTGGCGACAGGGCTTAGGGAGACTGTAATCTGGGTTGGCGTGTGCCTGGGAAAGCCTCGCACGTTAGGGGAGGTTTGCGCTTTTCCAGATAGTACATCCCTTGTTGGTGGGAAGTTGATCCTAGAATTAGCCAAGTAAAAGTATGGAAGCAGTAATTGACTTTAGGCAGCGGGACCAGAACAACATGGGGAAGTGTGCATCCAGCGAAGCAGAGTTGATCTGGGACAAAAGGGGAACAATTTACAAAGGGCGGTTTACAAAAATTCTGAATGTTTAGACTGCTGCCGAAATTGCCTCTTCTGAATTTACTGTGGGCAAAGCCATGCCTCTCCGACCTCTGAGTGGTTTGAAAGTAAAGTGGGAGGGTGTGGGCGGAAATGTTTAACCGGCAAATAATCGAGCACAGTGAAAACTGGCGGCTGGGCTTGATGGTTGGAAAATAAAAGGGTTTATTGTGTGAACAATCCGTGTGATGAATGGCTGTTTGGGAGAAAGGTAAGGGTTTTCCGAACGATTTGTTTACAGCCCTGGCCCCTGGGGGTAATTGCCCCCCTTTTGGTTTGAGGTGTGACGTGGTGTTAACGAGGCTGTTTCTCTGGAAATGTGCCTTGAGTGATCGGAGAATCCCCACCGCCCACCTGAGAGCCCTCTATAAATGGTTGGTGATTGATGGTGTTGTTCCTCTGCTTTGAGGACTCACGCCTGCTTTGCGAAGCTGCTGTTTCTATAAAGAACAATAAAACCCCACAGCTGAGGGCCACCTCCTGGTGACATGACTGCACCCTTTTCCAAAATCATCACACAAAGACATCACAATAAACACAAACTGCTGGCGAAACTCAACAGGTCTGGCAGCTTCTGTGAAGACAAAAACAAAACAAGTTTAACGTATCATAAGAGTCCGGTATAATTCCCTTTCAGAGCTGAACCAATTCGAAGCCGAGCTGAACTCCGTTACTCCCTCCACAGAAACTGCCGGGTTTCTCCAGAGTTCTCTGCTTTTTTTTACTTCGCTCTCAGTGTTGCCGCACATTGAGGGAAACACTGAGCCGTTAGTATGGAAAACTGATCTATTAGCGCGGGAAGATATTCCTCAAGGGTGGCTAGTGTGAATATATTTTCCTGATGATCTAAATCATCAGCCACGAGGTAACTTGCGTCAGAATCCGTTAATCCAAAGCAGTGATAGTTTTACACTATCAGACGTCGCCGAGCGTGGGACAAAAACACAGCAGGGAGTGGGAGTGTGGAGGCGGGGGCGGGGTGGGGATGTGGTAGAAATGGTTGATGTTAGCGGTTATAATGGAGCTTGTTCCAGGGGATGAATATTCCATGACTTCGAGGCAGCGCCGCTTTGCATTTCATAGTGTGGGGCACCTGTTCTACTAAAAATGTTTTACCAAGGGGCAAGTCCAGAGGAGGCTGTGCTGTAAAGCATCAACATTTATAGCTCTGCACAGAGCAGTGAATACCAGTTAAGCTGGTAACTGCACTAAACAGTCTCCGAGTACTTGAAAACGCAGCGACTGATTTTATTTTTCCCGACGCACTCTGCATTTGTGTTAAATTTCACGGTTTCCTTATTCTCCTTTACCTTGTTACCTGAAAACTGAGTGTAATAACATTGCTACATGGCACCAGGCTGCCTCCGAAATCTGATCTAAACCCTCAGTTGGACATAAACAAACATTTGCTAATAGGTTGTTTCACTATGAGCCAAGCATGATGCTGTCCGATGCATTCCGCAGGGACAATTAATAGTGTATCAGAGATAAAAGGTACTGCAGATGCTGGAGAATCCGAGATAACAAGCATGGGGCTGGATGAACACAGCAGGTCAAGCAGCATCATAGGAGGATGAACACAGCAGGTCAAGCAGCATCATAGGAGGATGAACACAGCAGGTCAAGCAGCATCATAGGAGATGAACACAGCAGGTCAAGCAGCATCATAGGAGATGAACACAGCAGGTCAAGCAGCATCCTATGATGCTGCTTGACCTGCTGTGTTCATCCAGCCCCATGCTTGTTATCTCGGACAATTAATAGTGTTCGGCAGTGAAAACCGAAGGACATGCGAGACTGAACTTTAAAAAAATCATAGAATTAGAATCAGCGCATTTTACAGTACAGGAGGCCGTTAAGTCCATCGTGTCGGTACGGGCTCTTAAAGGAGCTACCCAGCTGGTCCCACTGGCTAGTCTATTTTGATAGCCCTCTAAATTCATCACTTTAAAATATGTATCGAGATCTCTTTTGAAACCTCCCGTGGAATCCTCTCCCTGGCAGTTCATTACAAATCGTATTAACTCCCCGAGTAAAGATGTTTGTCCTCCCCTCACTCCTAGCTCTCTTGCTGACAAACTTAAAATCGCGACCCCTAGTTACTGACATACAATCTAATGGAATATCCATCTTTACCCTGTCAAAATCGTTCCTAGTTTTGAATACCTCTGAATTTTGTTTTTAATTCAAGGGACATGGACATCGCTGGCTGGCCAGCATTTCATTGCCCACCTCTAATTGCCCTTGAGAAGGTAGTGGTAAGCTGCCTTCTTGAATTTTTCATTCATTGCCGTAAGGGCTGTTAAGATTAAACCGTATCGCTGTGGGTCTAGAGTCATATGTAGACTTCTTCCCTTAGTGAACCAAATGGACCGTCCGCCTTATTATCAGATTTTCTTTGAAATTAAAAATTTACCATCCACCATGGTGGAATTCAAACCCATCTACCGGATTAATAGTCCAGCGATAAAACCAGTAGGTTATCGCCTCCCAATCTTTGCACACTGCCCAACACAAGACCCGTGAGCAAATTGGGAACAGTATTTCAGCTCAGTGCTACACTTGATTGCTGGAGCTGTGATGTAGCTACCTGTGTTTTATAGGTAGATAGCAAGAACTGCAGGTGCTGGAGTCAGAGTCAACACAGTGTGGAGCTGGAGGAGCACTGCAGGTCAGGCAGCATCGCAGGAGCAGGAAGAGTCCTGATGACGGGTCCCGACTCGAAACGTCGACTTTCCTACACTTCTGATGCTGCCTGACCTGCTGTGTTCCCCCAGCTCCACACTGTATTGACTGTGTTTTATAGATAGACAGCTGTGATTTTCATGTCCCTCTTGAATGCTGCTCAGTTCAAACTTTCGATGTAGTTTGTGCTGTGACTTTAGTAGTCACGGATCTCTCCAGTCACCGCCACCACCCACCCCCAAGGGGAGCTGTCTGTTCTTTCAGGTCTGGCAGTTAGACAAACCATTGTTCTGCAATTCTCACATTTTGATCACTTAATCTGAACTATCGACATCCTTTTCACCCCAGCACTCTAACCCCCTCACTGCATAAAGGCTGCCCCCTCCACACTTTACCAGCTCTGATGAAGAGTCATCGAGGCTGGAATCATTAGCTTGCTCTCTGTCTATGGGTGCTGCATGACTTGCTGTGATCACCAGCATTTCGTTTTTAGTTCAGTCATGCATCAGAGGGAAGGAGGGCGAGGAAAGAAGGCATATTTGCATTTTCATTTCATTGCTTGTGAACGTTGATTGTGACTGGGTGGTTAATTTATAGTCAGGTTTCCCAAGCACTTGTGGGAAGAGAAACTGGCCGTCCGTGACTCTACAACAATGCACGCTATCTCAGACTTTGGGCTGAAGGGAGAAGGGGACAATGGTGACTGAAACTGCGCTCTCCCCAGGGACTCAGAAGAAATGTTCTGGTATAATTTGTAGAATTCTGGAATCATTTTTAACATCAACTTGCATAAATGAAGTAACTAACATTCCAAGGCGCTTCGCAGGAGCAACTACCAAACACAATCTGACACAGAGCCACCTAAGGAAACATAACTGCATTCAACCAGGTTCTTGCCTGACACAGCTAAATTTTCAGCGATGTCTTTGGAGGGAGGCAGAGAGAAATTTACGAACTGAATTCCAGAGCTTAGGGCTTGGGCAACGGAAATAACAGGGAACAGTTGACTGCCATGACTCAATTACAAAGGTAAAGCTGACACTTCCACCGCACCGAGGTGGTCCCAAAGAGCTTGTGGCCGGCGATGACCGTGAAGTGCCCTAGTGCCCTTGCTGTTTGCTTATACAAATGTGGCAAATCTGTGCGCGTCAGAAAAAACACAAGCAGTAATGAAATTTTGCAGTTGGGGAGCATGATGATGGTTAACCCAAACTATCCCATGTTCAGATATAGCAAGGTGACCCGTGTGTGCATTCAGTACTGCATTCCTCCCCACTAAAGATTAGCGACTTGTAAAAGAAGGGTCAGCGTCACTTTGTCAGCGATTAGAGGTGGTTCATCTGCTCAAAAAAGCTGCCTCTCTATTTTGTTTTACATTTAAACCAGGATGGAAGTGCTGAAGAGACCAGGTTTTCACGATTGACTGGAATGATAATATCCATCCAGTGTGATTAAATGACGTGGGTCCTCGGCAATAACCTTGAGTCAGCAGATCACAGCGACAACATGGGCCAACTTTATTTAATAGTTTTCACGTCCCCTAACCGGCTCCCAGCTCTGGTCAATCATTAACCAGGGCAGCTCTCTACCTCCACACCAGACCACTACCAACCCACATTGCCCCACCCCCCACGAAGTGTGCAGTCGTTTTTCTGGTTAAAAGTCCCAGTTTCTCTCTGCCGTTAATGACAACAGCTGAATTTCTGCAGTGAGCTGTGTCTTGTGGCTTAGGTCAAACCTGGTAATGTTTTCCAGCATCACTCGCCGAGCATCATCGTTTCGATGACCCAGCGCACTCAGTGCAAAAATAACTGCATCCAGCTCCCGTAAACTGACCTTTAAAATATATATTTTAATCTGAGTTCGTTAGTATTGCAATGTGTGTGTGTTTTTGTTTTGTTCTTCCTTAGCAGTCATTTGCAGCTAACTTTGAAAGGTTGTAAAAACCGAAAAAAAATTGTCGATGTTGCAAATCAGAAACAAAAACAAATTGCTGGAAAAGCTCAGCAGGTCTGGCAGTATCTGTGGAGAGAAATCAGAGTTAATGTTTCGGGTCAGGTGACCCTTCCTCTGAGGAACAGTTGTTGTCGGCCAGTCTGCAACCAACTGTTTATACTTGCAGTATTGCGACACGTAGTTATGGTCCTTGGCTTGCTCTGCCGAGTACAGTGGAACCTCAACAGGCCTGTGATTCTGAATATAGCTGGTTGTGGATAGATTTTCGCCAGTCTGGACAGGTTAGAGCTCCGTGCAGTGTGGTTCATTCCAGTCGTTTCTTCTTCCGAATGGAAATTCTTCTTCGCCTCCAGCCGAACTCATGTAAAGCGCAAGAATTGGCAGCTGGGTCATCTGGGCTGGGGCTCAAAAAAGTTTGAATGTATGTGAGGGAAGACAGTCCGGGGAACCAAGGACTGAGTGAGAGAACCTGGTTGTAATAAACTTTATAACATGGACTGCAGGGGTTGGACTAGGGTGGACTAGGTCAAAACCCACCCTACACCAGGTTATAGTCCATCAGGTTAATTTTGAAAGAAACTTTTGAAATCTCACTGCTTCAGGTGTTAATGAGAGAGCTGGCATCAGACACGGAATTTACAAGCAAAAGATCAAAGGGTCATAGAACTGCTGCATTGAACAAACCTAAGATGGCTGTTTACCTTTAATCAGTTAGAAAGGAGATGCAGGTTTCGATTGATTAATACGCAAATCCCAGAATTTCTTTCAAGTCACTGCCCCGAGATAACTACGGGTAACTAAAGGTCCATATCACAGTACAGGTGTTAGAAGTATTAGAATGTACAAAGGTGGATATCCAAGAATCCTGCAAAAGGCTAGGGAAGAATTGCGGGGGCTGTGGCTGATATATTTGCATCATTGTTAGCCACGGGTGAAGTCCCGGAAGAGTGGAGGGTAGCAAATGTTGTGCCCTTATTCAAGAAGGGCTGCAAGGAAAAACCAGGAAATTATAGACCAGTAAACTTAACATTTGCCGGAGGGGGTAGTGGAGTCGGCCTCATTCGGGGCATTTAAGCAGCTATTAGATAGGCATATGGATGATAGTATAAGGTAGGATTGGAGGTTAGATAGACCTTAGGCTTAGGGTAAAAGTTTGGCACAACATCTTGGGCAGAAGGGCCTGTACTGTGCTGTGTTCTATTTGTGGTAGGTAAGTTACTTGAGAAGATTCTGAGGGGTAAGAATTTGCATTTGGAAAGACAGGGTTTGATTAGGAGTAGTCAGCATGGCTTATTATTAGAATCCCTATTGTGTGGAAACAGGCCCTTCGGCCCAACAAGTCCACACCGACCCTTGGAGCATTCCACCCACACCCAACCCCCTACAACCCACACACCCCTGAACACTATGGGCAATTTAGCATAGCCAATCCACCTAGCCTACACATCCTTGGACTGTGGGAGGAAACTGGAGCACCCGGAGGAAACCCACACAGACACGTGGAGAATGTGCAAACTCTGCACAGACAGTCACCTGGGGCTGGAATTGAACCCAGGACCCTGGCACTGTGAGGCTGCAATGCTAACCACTGAGCCACCGTGTGTGGTAGATCATGCATCATATTGTTAGAGTTCCTTGATGAAATGACCAGTGAGGTTGATGAGGGCAGGTCAGTAGACATAGTCTATATGGATTTCAGTAATGCCTTTGATAAGGTTCCATATGGTAGGCTGCTCTGGAAGATTAGATTGCATGGAATCCAGGGACAGCTGGCAAATTGGATACACATTTGGCTTGATGGTAGGAAGCAGACGGTAATACTGGAAGGATGCTTGTCTGAGTGGAAGCCTGTGACTAGTGGCCTCAGGGGTCGGTGCTGGGCCCATTGCTGTTTGTTATCTATAGCGATGATTTGGATGAGAATGTACAAAGCATGATTAGTAAGTTTGCGGATGAAACTAAAATAGGTGGTCAAGTGGATAGTGAGGAAGGTTATCAGAAATTGCAGCAGGATCTTGATCAGCTGGGGAAGTGGGCTGAGAAATGGCAAATGGAGTTGAATATAGGTAAGTGTGAGGTGTTGCACTTTGGAAAGTCAAATCAAGGTAGGAATTTCATGGTGAATGGTAGAGCCTTAAAGAGCGTAATGGGCGAGAGGCATCTTGGAGTTCGGTTGCACAGTTCTCTGAAAGTGGAGTCACAGGTAGACATGGCAGTGAAGAAGGTTTTTGGCACACTGGCCTTCATCAGTCAGGGTATTGCATATAGAAGTTGGGAAGTTATGATGCAGTTGTACATGACGTTGGTGAGGCCGCACTTGGAGTCTATATGGATTCAGTTCAGTTTTGGTCACCTTGCTATAGGAAGGATGTTATTAAACTGGAAAGAGTGCAGAAGAAATTTACAGGGACGTTGCCTGGACTCAAGGGACTGACTTAGAGGGAGATGTTGGACAAGCTAGGACATTTTTCTTCAGAGTGTAGGACACTGAGGGGGGTTCTAATAGAAGTGTATAAGATCATGAGAGGCATGGATAAGGTGAATGCACTCAAATGTTTTCCCAGGGTTGGGGAATCAAGGATGAGAGGGCAACAGTTTAAGGTAAGAGGGGAAAGAATATGTGGGAACCTGAGGGGCAACTTTTTTTTTTACACAGAGGGTGGTATGTATATGGAATGAGCTGACAATGGAAGAGTTTAAAGTGGGTACATTAACAACATTTAAAAGGCATTTGGACAAATACATGGATAGGAAAGGTTTAGAAGGATATGGGCCAAGTGCAGGGAAATGGTCTTAGCGTGGATGGACATTTTGGTCAGCAAGGACCAGTCTGAGCCAAAGGGCCTGTCTCCATGCTGTAGGAATGTTGACTGTCTTAACAGTGTGTACAAGAGGTGACGTCTCTGGTCAGACAATGCATTTGAACTGTGAAGCCTTTTTTAAAATCAGCCTGTGTTTTAACTTGGAGTCAGACGACGATGATGAGCTTCCCTATGCCTCCACTTCTCACCTTCAAACAACTACCAAACCTTAAACAGGCCATTGTTTGCAGCAAACTACCCAGCCTTCTGGACAACATCAACCACAACACCATACAACTGCCATGGCAATCTCTGCAAGACATGTCAGATCATTGACATGAATGGGAACACCACCCACCACATGCACAGCAAATACTCATGTGACTCGGCCAACATTGTCTATCTCATACGCTGCAGGCAAGGTGCACTGAGGCATGGTTATATTGGCGAAAACATGCAGACAGTACGAAAACAGATGAATGGACACCACGCAACAATCACCACACAGGGATGTTCCCTCCTAGTGGGGGAACACTTGAGGGGTCAAGGACATTAGGCCTCGGATCTCTGGGTAAAAGTCCTCCAAGACTGACTTCAGGATACATAACAATGCAGAGCAGAGGCTGGTAGCCAAGATTGGTACCCATGAGTAAAACCTCAACCAGGATCTTGGGTTCATGTTACATTTTTGGGCGACACGGTGGCTCAGTGATTAGCAGTGCTGCCTCACAGCGCCAGAGACCCAGGTTTGATTCCACCCTCAGGCGACTGTGTGGAATTTGCACATTCTCCCCATCTCTCTGTGGGTTTCCTCCAGGTGCTCCGGTTTCCTCCCACAGTCCAAAGATCTGCAGGCTAGGTGGACTGGCCATGCTAAATTGTCCGTAGTGTTCAGAGATGTGTAGATTAGGTGGGTTATAGGGGGATGGGTCTGGGTGGGATTCACTAAGGTTCAGTGTGGACTTGTTGGACTGAAGGGCCTGTTTCCACACTGTAGGGATTCTATGAACTACAGGTCACCCCACCACACTATACACTCTCCCTCTCTCACACACATGCATGCATACACACATACTCTCTCACACAAACACACACTCTCTCTCTCAAGCATGCACATACACACACACTCTCTCCCTCACACGCATGCACACAAACACTCTCACAAGCGCGCACATATAAATTAATGGGGTGAATGTGCATTTGCAAATTTGTAATTGCAGATACATTCTATTTTGTTCAAAAAGCACACAATTCATACTTTGGAAATAAAACCAGTCTGACTCCAAGTTAAAACACAGATTCTAAACAAGACCTCACATCTAAAGTGATGAGATGTCACCTCTGGTATACTAGTAAAACCTTTAGTTACCTTGCGGCAGTGACTTGAAAAAAGCTCTGGGATTTACAATATCAATCAGTCGAAATCTGCATCACCTTTCTAACTGATTAAAGAATTCAACACTAGGTTATAGTCCAACAGATTTATTTGAAAACGCAAGCTTTCTTAGCTCAGCTCCTTCCTCTGGCAGCTAAGCTCCAAAAGCTTGCATTTTCAAATAAACCTGTTGGACTATAACTTGGGGTTGTGTGATTTTTGACCTTGTTCACCCAAGTGCATCAGCATCTCCACATCATGATTAAAGAATTAACAGCCATCTTAGGTTTGTTCAATACATTCGTATCAGTTCTATGACCCTTTGATCTTTTGCTTATAAATTCTGTGTCTGATGCCATCTCTCTTAATAATATGTGAAGAAGGGACGAGAGTCCAAAAGCTTGTGCTTTCAAATAAACCTGTTGGTGTATAACCTGGTGTCATGTATTAAATTTAGCTTGTAATTCTTCCTTATTTATTTTAACCTCACCTTTTGTTTATTTTCAAAATGTCAATGACATGATGTCATTGGCATGATCCGGTCTGCAAGTGTGTTATTGCATCCAAGCAGCAGACTAATTGTAATCTTATTGTAAGAGTTGAAAGGGTGAAAATAACTCGAAAATCAGGTGATGTGATCAGGTGTGAGAGCTTCAGAGGCTGTGAAATGCAATGCCCTCTGCATAGCTCTTGTAAATGTCTTCTTTTAATATGACTCCATTCACGATATTCAGTGGTTCTCATAAGGCTTTCCCCTACACACCCACATGATGTCACAGCCAATCCCTACATTTAATCTCCATTTATGCGTGAGAAGGATGGTCATAAAATGTAACTGGTGTACTTAATCCAGTTTCTGCCAGGACATGTGTTACTTATGCTTTAAATCAATACTGCTATGTGCACAGTGAGACATTGTTCTTGGGTATTTTGGGTCCTCATATACACTGTTCCTAAGGCAGCTTGTTCCTATCAATAAAGTGGGTTCTTTGACTCCCTAGGTATTGTAGTATTTCTTTATTTTCATCTGTAAATAATAGGTTGGGGGTTAGTTAGCTCAGTGGGCTGGATGGCTGGTTTGCAATGCAGCCTAACACCAACAGTGCAGATTCAGTTCCTGCACCAGCTACCACAAAGGACTCTCCTCAACCTCTTCTCTTGCCTGAGGCATAGTGATCCCCAGGTTAAACTACTACAAGTCATCTCTCTCTATTGAGAGACAGCCTTGTGACCTGGTAGGGTATGGCGGCTTTAATTTTTACCTCACGTAGTAGGTTATCATACACAGCTCACTAGTGTTATGTTTACGACCTCTGCTGTCAAATGCCAAGTCTAGACCGGTGTGTTCTCTCTTACTGATGTCAGAGTCATGGCATCAGTTACATCAGTAAGATTTACATGAATCTGCACATTGCAGGAACTCATTGCTTTAAAAAAATCCAAGTGTTCACAATTGGTATCAAATTCCTTGCTATAAATTATGCAGCTACCTTGGTAAATTCCTAATTTCTTTCTTTTGAAAGTTACTTCTCCTTACAATCCACAGTTCTTAATGACATAAAAATATGAAGACATGGTTCTTACAATTTCTACTTCCTTACATAATCTTTGTAATCATTGACATCACAATCAACTTTGTTAGTTATCACTGATATTGTATCAGAGATAATAGGAACTGCAGATGCTGGAGAATCCAGGATAACAAGTTGTGGATGAACACAGCAGGCCAAGCTGCTCCTATGATGCTGCTTGGCCTGCTGTGTTCATCCAGCTCTACAACTTGTTATCTTGTTAGTTATCGCTGTTATCACCATAATCATCATTTCTCCCCATTCCCTCAAAGTACAATCTCAATGGTTGCAATGGTTTGGATGTCCCAGCCAGTGCAGGAAATGACCCCATGCTGTCACTCTGCATTGCAAACAATCTATCCAGCCATCTGAGCTAACTGACCCCTGATACACAATCAGGTGCAGTGTAGGTGTAGTATCAGCTGTCCCACATCCTGAGTTAGTCATCCGCAGTCTCACTTCTTGCCTCAAGTAAGATCAATAGCATCCTGTTCCTTCTGAATGTCCCTTCAGGTGTTTTAGAGTCATACAGCATGAAAACAGATCCTTCGGTTCAACTGACTAGATATCCTAAGTTAATCTAGTACCATTTGCCAGCATTTGGCCCATATCCCCCAGACCCTTCCTGTTCTTGCACCCATACAGATGCCTTCTCCACCATGTCCGCTAGCACCTCATTTCATACACGCACCACCCTCTGTGTGAAAAAGCTGCCCCTTAGGTCCCTTTTAAATCTTTCTCCTCTCATTAAGCCATTAAGCCTATGCCTTCTAGTTCTGGACTCCCCTACTCTGGGGAAAAAGACTTTAGCTATTCACCCTATCCATGCCCCTTGTGATTTTATACACTTCTATAAGGTTACCCCTCAGTCTCTGACGTTCCAGGGAAAATAGCGTCAGCCTATTTAACCTTGCCCGACAGCTCAAATCCTCCAACCCCTTGTAACATCCTTGTAAATGTTTTCTGCATCCTTTTAACAACATTGTTCCTATTGCAGGAGGGAAGGCAAGGAGTGCCACTCAATGGCCAGGATTTGAACTGAGGCCTCCTGCATGGCTGACAAGAATTCTACCACTGAACCACAGCTGGTTGCTCTGTTTACCTGATGACTATTGTTTCTGACTTCCTCTTTCTGCCCTGGTTTTAGGTTGACAAGAGTTTTTTACCCATTGTCCAGAGGTGTACCACCTCTGCTGTTTTTGGTTTGGCTTTCCTTGAGTTGTTTTTTAACCTTCTTGTGATCTTGAGAGGTTATGTTTGGCCTAAGGTTGTGTTCAAAAACATTTTTGACCTTCTCCCCATTAACAGTTCAGCTGGTGAGTACCCATTATTCAACATTGTTGTGCTAATACTGCATAGAGCTAATTCCCAAACTGGATTTTTATGCATCATCAACTTCACAGTTTTGACTCTTTTCTGACTTTCCATTTGACTGCAGATGGAGTTAAGAACTTGTCACCTGGTTGACATCTGTTCCAAAGTGAACTTCCTGAAATCTTCACTCATGAATCGAGATCTATTGTCCCATACTAATTATCCCAGGAAACTGTTTATCACAAAGATCCCTTTCAGTGCTGTGATCTCTGAGTCTACTATGGTTGAATGAAGTCTTGCCACTTCAGTTCGTCTTGGATAATGGCTGGCTTCTAAGTACATCTTCCCTCTAAAATTGAACAAATCCATTTTTAGCATATCTCATTGTCTTTCCAGAAAAACTGATACAATCATTGACTCTGTAGACACTTGGTTGAGTATGGCTTATTTTTGGTATCACAAAATGCAATCCTGTATGTCTTTGGAAATGTTTGGCCACCATACTAATTGCTGCACTATTGCTCATCATTTCACAATACATTGATGTCGCTTGTGGATTTTCTGTAAGAATTCTCTCACATTGACTTTGGTATAACCATTTTTTAAAATTCTTTCAGCACTTAGTCTGCTGGACTATATTCCAACCTTCGTGCATCTTTTTATCAGATTTTTTGAGCTGTATGAATTTGAGTTTTGTTCAGTTACTGATAAAGTTATTGTTGTGGAAATAACATGATTCTTCTTCTTCTACAAGTTCTTTTTCTGCACAATCCACTGCTTCCCAAAGAGTTTACCTACCATTACTTGCAGCTAGTCTGGAGCACAAACTGTATCATTGTTACATTTTGTCAGCCCCAAAGCCTGAATCTTTGTATGCAGAGGCATTTTTGAGATTTATTTTGATCCTGATAATGTTGCCAAGGCAGCATTGTCCATCTTGTCCTAGAATTTCAGTCCCAACCTTTCACACCTCCACACAACTGCAAGTGTTTCCTTCTGTAAGGTTGTACCCTTCTTTTCAGTCACTATCAAAGGTTTTGACTTAAAATGGATTGGATTTTGTGTTCTGTCATTTCGCACTGATAAGCACTGCTCCTAGTCCTCTGGATGAGGTAGCCACTGCTATGATCGCAAATAAGCTTCGAATTGTGCTAAATATGGTGAAATATTGTGGTGTTTTTACAATTATAGCTCCTCACTTGGAGCTACCAAAATCAAGCATGGACTAGAAGATCTGGGTTCAAATCCTACATGTCTGGACACGTCATAACATGTTTGAGCGGCTGATTAAAAATAATTATTTTTCAATTAATTTCCTTTAACTTCAGACAGAGGGTTAATTTGAGCCTTCAGAGACCAACTAGTCCCCCACCCAAAAGAAGAAAGCCAATCAAGTGGTTGCCGTCTTCCTGATAGTCTAAAATACGTTGTGTTTTAGCTAGATTGCAATTTTTCTGGGTACTGTAAATGTTGAGCAAATCTCTTCAACCAAACATTCCCCTACCAAAGGGGAAAGGAATTGGGTTCATTTAGCATTTGATACGGAAGACCAGATGAGACAATTTAAATTTAAACACAAATTCAATATTATAATAAATCATACAATTTTGACATTTATATAAAGTGTATAAAAGCAAAACTAAATATAATCCTGAAAAGAAAGATAACTAGTTCTTACTTCTACAAGAGAATCTAAACATCAACTTTTAGTTGGTACAAAACTAAATTTTAAAAGAAGACAGAGATATCCACTAAATATCAAAGTAATATTACGTTCAACTCCTAAAGTGAGAGCCAGTAGGTTCAGAATGTGTCTGAAGTGGTGACCAATACTAATGTCTCTCCCCTAAAGAATCTCATCTTTTAAATTATATGAATACTGAACGTTTTAATGTGTGGAAGATGGTCATCTGATCAATAACGGACTATCCCTAATTATTACCCGATATAAAGTGGTAGGGCCTCCCTCTTATAATAAAATTGCCCATTCAATATCCCAGAAATATTTTCTTGAATTTATTCTTGAAAAAATTGGGCTGGGTAATATTTATGTTAGTCAATAACAAGTAAAACAAATTTTTAACATATATGCCTTTCTTAGGTCAATAACAAAACCTCAGACAACATTTGAATGAGTTAGGTAAAGAAAGAACTTCAATGATGAAATGAGTGAACCTCTACAATTATGCTCATTAAATGTAACACTGAGAATTATGGCATTGTAGTGTTGTCCCTTTGTACTCCCTGCATGTGGTGTAAGAAAGGTGGACCCCGTGAAGAGATAGAGAGCTAGAAACAGCATGTGTTACCCTCAAACATGATGATTAGCTGTGTCAACATTGAAATAAGTGACCAGCTCAATTGGTTCTAGTATTTAAGGGAAGCATTTTGACAGGCAATTACCTACTTCCTCTATTTGTGCATTAGATCTTTAGGATAAGTGGAATTTGCAGATGAGCCTCAACTTAATGTCTCATCTGATGAACAGCGTCTTTGATATGGTACTCTCTCAATACCTTACTGACCCATCAGTCTAGACAAGTCACCGGAGTTCACTGTCTGCTACCTTCTTGAAGGCTGGCTACTATCTCAAGTCTAGACTGTTGGTACCAGCGTGCTACTTGACAGTGTAGGATGTCAGACTTGACTGCTGTAATAGGTTTTACAACAAAACAAGTTCGAGGGTGTTAGGGTGGGGGTTAATGCAACAGTCAAGTGGCAGAGCAGCTTTCACTTGAGGACTAGTTGACCTATACAAACCAGAAATCACTCTTTTTTTACTTTCCTTTGCACACAGGTCACTTAGAATTGTCTTTGCTTTTTTCTCTTGCAGAAGTAAGTATGACACAAGGGAACACTGAAAAGGTTCCATCATCCATTTCAAGCAGTGCTTCTTCCAGTACATCCTCTCCTCTATTCAGTACGACACAGTTGCCATCCATGTCGACAAACAAAATCACATCTGCTCAGCTGACAAACACAAATAATCCAGTTAGCCCATCGATGAATAGCATGTCCAGCCCATCGGTGAATAGCACGTCCAACCCATTGGTGAATAGCACGTCCAGCCCATCGATGAATAGCATGTCCAGCCCATCGGTGAACAGCATGTCCAGCCCATCGGTGAACAGCATGTCCAGCCCATCGGTGAACAGCATGTCCAGTCCATCGGTGAACAGCACGTCCAGCCCATCGGTGAACAGTACATCCAGCCCATCGGTGAACGGCACGTCCAGCCCATCGGTGAACGGCACGTCCAGCCCATCGGTGAACGGTACGTCCAGCCCATCGGTGAACAGTACATCCAGCCCATCGGTGAACAGCAT
>JAHRHZ010000211.1:410481-431859 GCA_024137785.1 Ginglymostoma cirratum | reverse complement strand
GTACATCCAGCCCATCGGTGAACAGTACATCCAGCCCATCGGTGAACAGTACGTCCAAAAGTACAACCCCTATGAACATGACTATCAGAACCTCCTTTACTACTCCAGGAAACATGAACCTCACTACAATTGTTAATGTCTCATCCTCAATACAGCCAAATAATACTGCAACATCTAGTGGAATCTTTACAACTTTGTCCAGTGAAAGGACAATGATGTCTGTCACAAGCTCAAATAATACAGAACATCCAATTCTCTCTGCCACAACAGCTGGTAGAAACACTACAAGCACCATGTTCACAGAAAACAGGTCAACAGTCAAAATGACAACCAGTGCTATTTTGACTAATCAGTCTACACCCTCTTTTCTGATGAGTTCTACAGTTGCTTCCAATATGACCGGTACAATCTCTACGAACGTTAGTGTAGTACCCCCCAGGACCACGACTGTCATTTCAACACCAACGCTTTTGCCAAACTCTACTGCTTCTAAAGTGACCTTGACATCACTTACAACCACACAAGGGCCTACCAATGCCACCACCAGCCAGAGCACCATACCACTGACAAACACTGCTGTTCTGAACTCCTCAACTACTCAGCAGCTCAGTAACACTATTCCAAGTGGCAATTCAGCATCTGGCACCACAACTAGATATGTAACCACAAGTGATATGCAGTCAAGCCGTGCCACAGTGTCCACTGTGCTGACAACCATGAAGACCACCACTAAGATGTCAATTGCCACAGCAACCCCAACATCAAATTTCAATATAACTTTCAGAATTGTCAACAAGGTTTTTAATAACACCTTGGAAGATGAAACTTCTCTACAATTCAAGAACTTGCGAAATCAAGTTATTAAAGCGGTGAGTGTATTAATGACAATGCTTAAAATGCATATACTAATTAACAACACATGTCCCAACTTTCATGTAAACCCCCCAACCCCATCCTCCCCAACTCCCATCTCAATGGGTAAATAACTATTCCAAGGGTGGAAAGTTCTTTAAATTTGGTGAGGTAGCAGCAGTACTGTCCATGAAGTGGAAAGAGGAAAATTTGGGAAGCTTTCTTAGAGGTCTAATAATCTGCTGAAAAATGTTTGTGCATTGTCAGGATTAGGCTTAGTTCTTATGCTTGCAATGGTTAAATATCTTGTCAGCACTCGATGTCCAAGTATCCACATGAAGAAGGGACACAGCTGCAACATAAGTTAGTACCTTCAAGACAAAATAGAGAGAGGAAAAGGACACAGGAAATAGGAGTAGGAGTAGGCTTCTCGTCCTTGCTCTGCCATTTAAGTTCACAGCCGATCATCTACCTCAATGCCATTCCCATACCCCTTGTTGTCATTAGTATCTAGAAATCCTATGATGGCTATCTTCAACATACTCAATGACTGAGCTTCCAGAATTCTCCAGGGAAATGAGGCAATAGTCAGTGTTGCTTTCCAATTGAGTAATAATTGATTTGGCAACCAAACAACATTTTTGAGCCTCTTTTCTCGCAGTAGCTACCCTTGCAGAATCTCAAAAAGATGTCATATTGTTTACAATCATGTGCAATGAGCAGAAGCCCCATGGGAACTAGGTTTCCCAGATTAATTTCCTGTTAGCACCTTTTAGCCAGAAGATAAAAGAGGCTTTCATCTTGATTAGATTTAAAAGTCTGGTCTAAAAAGTGTTGAATTGAGGCAATCATAGAGCAGGTGTCCTAGATTTGATTTTCGATCCACAATCTATACTCAATCCCAACTCTCTGTTACTCTGTTTGTATTCATGACTACTAACAACAGACTTTAATCTTGGTTATGGTTACCTGACTTCCCAAAATATTTACTGTGCACAAATGAAAAAAGATCATTGGTGCTAAAACTGTAGATTCAGTAGAAGGCTGTCTGTACTGTAAGCGAGATAACATATCGAGTGAAGTAATCATTGCTGCAGGAGCTGTATATTAGTAGAAGGCTTTCTGTACTGTGACAGAGGAAATGCATTAGCTGAATTAGTGAGAGGTGGAAAATCTAAATCCTGCAATCTCACCTGTTCTGCATCTCTCAGTCCTTTCCATTGCATGTCACATCATTTTTATCATTGATATCAATTGTTAATTAATTATCAGCAGAAAGTACAGTCAACATTAGAAATGTCCCAGTCAAGGCCACACAGTGGCCAGTTCAAATGCTGGCTAAATCAAGATTCCAGATTGTTACAAATCTGGTAATGATGCACTGGATTGGAGCAGTTAATGGCAAAAACAGGCATTTGAATAAAGCAGTGTCTTGCAGAAAAAAGAGACATGCTGTCAAAGCTTTTCAAAGGGAACAATAATTTAAAGTATATGAAAAAATGGCAGTGATTGTTTGGCATGTCACTATGATTTATTGAGAATGGCCATGAAGAACACACCAATGAAGAGTTATCCTCTCTGTTTTTATTCAATGGAAAAAGCCACAATTCCTAGACAGATTCTTTTTCTGTTTGTAGGGGACTGGGTCCTGTGCATCAATATGCAGTATAATATGTTGTCCCCTTTGAAACTTGAAACTCTTGCTTCCAGCCTGATGAAAGCAGGACAAAAAACTTCAATACCATGTTTCTTCTTCCAACAGCACTCAAGTTCTGTACTACAAAGCAGGGCGTGTTAGCATTTGGTAGCGAGATTGGAATATTGTGGTAGCTGAATTTGGAAGTACTGGAAACGAGTAGGGAAGTGGGCATAGTTATTGGTAACGACAGGGTTGTATGACAGCCAGATATTTGGTGTTGTTGGTGCAGTGGAAAAGTACAGGCTACAAACAACTGTTGGGGACATTTATTTTCTTTTCATTAAATCATACATAAATACTTTCTAAAATTTCTGTTGCAGCTGTACGATGCTTACGGTTGTTCTACATGCTACCTCCGTTCATCATATGAGGGTTCCGAAGTTCTACGTTTCACGTAAGTCATTCACTTTCTGTGTTGGATGAAGAACAACCATAAGGTCCCGTCCTTTTTAGCGTCAAACTACGAAAATAATATTACAGTTTCAAATCTATGGGTCCCAGCAAAATCGCCACCAAGAATGTGAAATTGTAGATGTTAAATTATCCAAACATGCACAGAACTGACTGCACTGAAAATTTTGTGAGGTCAGCTAAATTGAATAATTTAAGTTAATAAATTAAGTCTCAATAAAGCTCTAGTCTTGCAAAAGTAGTTCTTTTTGAAGACGTACAGAAGATTTGGCTCCAAGCTCAAATTTAAAGAGATGTGGCCGTTTGAAGGTAAGTTACTATGAATGGGGAGAAGATATTGTCTCAGCTTTTACAATTTTTCAAAAAATATTTTCATTTGTCAGCCCTTAAAAATGCTGCAGAAAATAATCCAGTCTACAAAAAAAAAGGGAAAGAAAGTCTAATATGAAGCCAAGTGACCTAACCATCCGTCTGATGACTGGAAACGTGAACGGACTACTGTGAATATGATTGCCACATGCAGTTCAGGAAAACTCTCCAGATGTTAGAATTGTATTGTACATGGATGGCATCCATGATTATCTGCACTCTTGTGATTATCACTACTCAGGGACTGTTAAATGCCCCTCCCCGCAGGGAGAATGATTATTGTTGTCCCTTGTATATCTGTCATTTGCTTCTTGTATGGATGCACAGCTGTCATATTGATTTCACAAATTGCTGCAGTGCACTTTTGACATTCATGTTCAAAGGAAAAGCTAACCTGTCATACAATATGTTGGCAGTCAATTTGCAATTGCCACATCATTCCACACAAGAGAGATTGGGAGTAACCAAATGGTAGGTGAGATCATACATATGTATGTACATCAGGTACTTATAGCTGTCTTTCTAGACCCCTCAAAATCTGTTACTGGAATCAGCACCAATCTCTGGAGAATATCCCAACCATCCCGCTCAATTTCATTTCTGTAAGTGAAATTGCAGCTAGTAATAGGGCATTTGTTCTTTGAATTTGTACAGTGACACCTGCTTTTGCTTGGATATTGAATGGTTGATTGAATCTAATCTGTAATGTTACCAATGGTTACTGTTTCCGGTAGGAGTACTGAAGACTTGTGCTCCAGGTCAGTTGACAGGGGTGCTTGGTTGGAGAGTTGGTAATCAGTGGTAGGCTTTCTAGTCCATGTTGGATGTGATGTCATGAGACCTTGTGGGGCCCGGTGTCAATGTTGAGGACTCCCAGTGTTACTCCCTCCTGACTGTAATCCTCTGTACTGCCACCTTTGCTGGGTCTGTCCTGCTGGTAAGACAGAAATATAAGGGAGTGGTGATGGTGTTGTTTTCAACTTTTTTCCATCAGTTTCAATCCTAGTTGCCACTAGGCTGTGCAGCCAGTCTGAAGTCCATGCACTTGCAGCATTGACTTCTAATAAGAGCAACAGACAAGTTTTTATGACAATTGACAATGGTTTCATGGTCATCATTAGACTTTTAATTACAGATGTTTTTTAACAATTCAAATTCCATCATGGATCCAAAGATCATTACTTGGGTCTCTAGATCAATTAGTCCAATGACAATTCCACTGTTCCCACTTGACCCCTTCTTCAAAATAGAATTCCCACAGAAGGAATATGAGACTTCCTACGTTTGGTATAGTTTTCTGATGCAAACTTTTGTTAAGGGATGGTGTTATAACTACAATCAATGCCCTTCTGCTATTGAGTCACCATCAATCTAAAGATTCTAATTGTTGTGCTTTTGCTATCCCCTGGCAGATCAACTGCCTCAACATAGATCAGGAATCAAAGCTGTGACTTTTCTGTTAAGATTGTGTCCAATGTCTCAGAAGCTGGGTTTCATAATCAATATGTAATGATTGTTATGTTTTCTTTTTAAGGAAAGGGTCAGTCATCGCTGAAACTAAATCTACCTTCAATTCTGATGCCTCCATAAACCAGGGCACAGTTGAGAAACAGTTTAATGATGCCTTAAAGAATTACACAATCAACAATCTAGTGGTTAAGGATATAGAAGGTAATGTTATTTGCTATAAGGCTCGGTCCTTTGAAGCTGGGAATGTGATAGAAATTTTGTGATAGGCTGAAGAATGAACGTGCAGGAAGGTGAATTTATTCCTTTATTGTTAACCCCTCAGCAAGGGTCATAGACTAGGCTTCCTTATGAAGGATAGTCAGTAGGACAAGATATTTGAATAGGCTTAATTTTGTGATAAAACCGTGACTGTGCAGGGTGCAGAAATCATGATAGGAATAAATGAGATGCACAATTAAAATTAAAATAAAATTCAGACAACCTGATTATAATTTCTTTAAATAGGAACCTAATGATTTGTGGAATAGGGACTAGTGAAGTGTATACTAGGGACAATATTCAATCCCGATTATCAGGGAATAGGTTATCTGGCAGAAAGAAGATGAAACCTCATTTGGGTTGCTGAAATAGGGTGTGGATTGCTGAGTGGTAATTTCTCACTGTTATATTTCTCATTATCTGTAGAATGAAATTGAAATGTGGGAGAAAAGACACAAAGTATCTTTTAAATTTATTTTTTAGTGAATGAGATAAAACCCGTTGCCAGCACAACCACAACTTCCCAGCCTCCAACTGTCCCTGGCTGGGGCATTGCTCTTCTGGTCCTTGTCTGCGTTATTCTCCTGTTGATCATCATCATCATCCTTCTCATTGTAAGTCTCTAATGGTTTTTGTTTGTGTCTGTGGCCACAGATTACTTCCCTTTCTCATTATAAAGACTTGCTGAATGAGAGGATTTGCAGTGCCCCCCTGCATATCTCTCTCGGTGGGGAAGAGGTGTACTATAGCAACAAGATTTGTTACCAGGCTAATGCCACTTATCAACGTCCTAGAGAGCATACAAAAATGGCCCAGAGTGATTTGGTCCTCTTCACCCCTAAAAACTGAGCTTAGGTCTCTTCTTCTGATTACTTAGCCTCATTCACTGGAGCAAAGGGGAAACTGAACTAGGAACAAATCCAGTTTAACATGTTAAAAGGATGAAATATGAATGTGGCAATGTAGATGAAGTTGAAATCCAAAATATAACAGTTGGCACGTTTTTTCTGGATTGCATGCTTTGTCTGTGCTACTAAGGTACCTGTATTTGATGTCTCCTCAAGACTGATGTGGCCGAAGGAACGTAAATTGAATTCCAAGTTCAATCAATGATATGTCTGCAGATCTTATGAAATCTGAATGCAGATTTTATTTTTATTTTGGTTGTTGTGCCAATGTTTCAAAATTGATTATGGAATTTTGTAAATTATAAATGAGATTCTGGCCAACTTCTTTCAGATGATCACATCCTTGGTTTGCTTGGTGGTTCTGATCGGTTCTTCATTTCATAAACTGTCTGCACACTTTTTCTAGATAATCTACCTGTGTCGCCGCAAAAGTCATGGAAAGTTTGAAGTGTTTGGTTCTCGAGGATCATACTACCCGATGGCTGATCGGAGTGATTACCCACAATACACGACTCATAGCAGGTTCACAGCACCTAATGGCAAGCAGAACTCCTACAATCAGGTAAACTGATCAATGTGAAAGGGAAAGCTGCATGGTTTAATCCTTGAGCTAGGAGAGACTTGGATAGGACAGCAATGGCAGGATATTTTTGACTTTGATTAAAATTCTGAGGTGGGTGTTGAGCAGCGAAGCTCCATAGAGTGACTTAATTCAGAAATTGAGAAAACATGTAAATATATTACTAAACAAATGTCTTACTTCAAAGTTAATCTGAAAACTGGAGAACAAGATATGACTGAAACCTCATTATGTTAGAGTAGTAATGTTAGGTAAGCCAGCACAGTTTTCTCCTCATTCCAAACCCTTATTTGGTAAGTCAATCAAAGCTCCACTGGTACTGTTTCATCTCTGAGATCAACTAACTCAACACAGAAAGGGAGTGGAATATTCCCGGTCTATATGACTCAGCTATTTGGTCTTTAAACCCATGGCGATTGAGGGAGCAGCTTGTGGAACACACCTTGGAGGAAGGAGCATTCGGGTGTAACTCTGTGATACAGTGGCATACTCTGATAACCTATGCTTTGGCTGTTGTAGAATTATGTTCAAAGAGATTCGCAAATGCAGGTATTCTGAATTTAGCCAATTAAATTGAGTGAAGGGTGGCAACCATGCTATCAGCCAGCGAATTAAAGAGTTTAAAAAAAGAATGGCCACACAATTCTGAAACAAAATATCTATGCTTTGAAATGTATACACTGACTGGGTTCTCAGGAGAAAAACTGATTAATTAGTATTCCTTACGGAGTTAAGTATACCCTGATAATAGTGTCCTCTGGAGATAATTATTTGCTGAAATATCAATTCCCTGACTACGGTGTCTCCACGTGCTGATTACATGGACTTTGCTTCAGGGAGATGCCAGTGTGTAACAAACCTTTTTCTTATGGATCAGGTCTAAGATTAGCCAGAGGCAATGGAAAGAATAAATCATGATAAAAGCAATAATCAGATGAGTAGGACTGAAACAAAATCAAATCTAAAAGTATTCTGGAGACATGGATGTTGCTGGAATGTCTGGCATTTATAGTCCATTCCGAGTTGCCCCTGAGAAGGAGATATTGAGCTACACTGTTGGAAACCTTGACACAAATTAGATGGTAATGGAAAAACAAAACTATTGGTCAGCATACAAAAGGATATTAATTGTTCATGTTGCAGGTGGCATCCTACAGCAGAAAACCAGAATGTGAATGTGTTTCTAGCATTTTCTGTTTCAGACTCCAAACGACTTAATCTTACTTTTAAAATCTATTGAAACAGCAATCACAGAGTATTTAACCTTGAGAGCTGGAATTGAAGCTTGTGAAAAGGTTTGTGAAATGGGATTGTACCTCATTGTTATGGTGAGGAGATAGTAGATATTTCATACTGGATGAGAATGCTTGGGTTTGACTTTCTTCTCTCTTCAGAGTTTCACATCTGTATATTACACAATGACAAGCTCCCAGATGGATGTTGATTTGATGCCATCTTAGAATTAATAATAAATAATTAGATCAATATTTCTGGATAGACAGAGGCAGCTTCTAATTTTTATCATGTAACTTCAATTACTGATTGAGGGACTGTCCTAGTCAGAACATGAGGAATCAGTCTAAAAATTTTGCTTGCTGCACATGTTTGAATATTCATTTATTTTCATTAAATTCATTTATTCTTGAGTACACTTCTTGGCGCAGCACAATAGCACAGTGGTTAGCACTGCTGTCTCACAGCTCCAGCAACCTGGGTTAGGTTCCTACCTTGGGCGACTGTCTGTGTGGAGATTGCACATTCTCTCCATGTCTGCCTGGGTTTCCTTTAGGTGCTCCGGTTTCCTCCCACAGTCCAAAGACGTGTGGGTTAGGTGGATTTGCCATGCTAAAAATTGGCCCGTAGTGTCCAGGGATGTGCAGGTTTGGTGAGTTAACCATGGTAAAAACTACACGTGGAGTTATGGGGTGCGTCTGGGTTGGATGCCGTTCAGAGGGTCGGTGTAGACGCAGTGAGCTGAATGACCTCTTTCTGCACTGTAGGGATTTTGTGATTCTATATTGGGTTTCTGAAGTGCCACCTACATCCAATGTCCTGCCAAGCAACCATTCTTCAGTTTGTGCCCAATGAGTAAATGTGGGTAGAAGCAACATACTGCCAAATTCAGCCCTGATCTCACCTGATATTGAAAACTACGTTATTTCCAGGAGAAATTACCAAACATTAATCAGAAACCTTGACTGAGTTCCCCATCTCCTCTAAACTAAGGGCAGTGAGGGAATTGAAAAGTTCTTATTGATGTCCTGGTTGAGTTGAGTTAATTTAACACAGGTCAGAGATTGGACTTAAGATTCATGGATCAATAGCAATGCCTGAAGGGAGTACATATATTTGCACATTTTTATTTAAAATAAATCTTTTTTCAGGCCTACCCTCAAAATTAATTTGGACTGTTGTTCTATGATTGTCTGGAGATCAATCGACAGTGGGTACTTTTGCAGGGAGGGAGCAGGTTAAAATAATTTTTCAGCATGCAGATAGTGAAATTGATGTGTTAATACTGCTTTGATTTCTCAGGCTGCTTCTGTCTGTACAACAGGTACCTCCACTGGGAGCCAGCTCCAGACTCTAAGTTGTTTGTGCTGCTCTCCTTTTCTGTTTACAGTCATAAGTTTTGATGAGCTCACCAAAGCACTTTAGCATCTGAATTTTGAGATTGTTCCTATTATTTATTTACACTGAACTAGCGTTTTCCTATTCAGATTTGTGTAATTGCACTTGTCTGTTTATGTTCTGCCAATGAGGCCTGGCAAACCTTGTGTGTCCAATTTTTTGCTTCTCCTTCGTACTAAAAATGTATGAGCAAGGAACAAGAGTAGCCACTTGGCTCTTCCAGCTTGCTTCACCATTTAATAAGATTATGGCTAGCCTGATTTTAACCTCAACTGTACATTCCTACATACCCCAATATCTTCCATCTCTTTGTCAGTAAAGAATATGTCTACCTCTGCCTTAAAAATATTTAAAGATTCTGTATCCACTGCCTTTTGAGAAAGGGAACTCCAAACACTGTTATTCCCTGACAGAATGTTTTTCCTCATCTCTGTCTTAAATGGGTGACCCCTTATTTTTAAACTATGACCCCTAGTTCTGGATTCTCCCATAACAAGAAATGTCCTTTCCATTCACACCCGGTCAAATCCCCTCAGGATCTTATTTATTTAAATTCAATCACTCAGACTCTTCTAAACTCATAAGACAATTTGCTCATTCCAGGTATTAGTCTAGTAAATCTTCTCTGAACTATTTCCAAAGCATTAACACTGTGCCGTATTGGCAGTGACCTGCAGTGTTTCCTTTAAACATTTTTCTTCTGTGTGGATGTCTGAGGTTTGGAGCCAGAAGACAATGCTGTGATGTGTATATGATTGTCATGCACAGCTTGGAGGGGATGTCAGTGACCAGTCCTATATACAGTATTTTAGATGCAGTCTTACCAAACCTCCTACTCTTGCATTCAATTTCCTTCACGATAAAATATAACATTCTATTAGATTTCCTGATTACTTGCTATATCTGCACACTAACCTCCTATGATTCATGCACTAGGACACAGGGGTCTCTCTGCATCTCCGAGCTCTGCAACCTCTCACCATTCAGATAATCTGCTTCTTTTTAATTCTTTCTGTCAGAATGGACAATTTCACACTAGTCCCATTTTATTTGCCAGATCGTTACCCATTCACTCCACCTATCTATATCCCTTTCTGGTTCCTTATGCCCTCTTCACAACTCACTTTCCTACCTATCTTTCTGTGATCAGCAAATTTAACTACAATACCGTTGGGCCCTTCATCCAGATCATTTGCATAAATTGTAAAGTGTTGATCCTGCCAGTTTGGAAAAAACCCATTCATTTCTACTCTCTGCTTCCTGTTAGCCAGTCAATCTTCTATTCATGACAATATATTACCCCAACACCACGCAATAACCCGTATCAAATAAACAAATGCAATCTTTGGTACAGTACTAAATCACACAAACAGGCAAGTCCCAGTTTCAACCCCATACTGTAGTGTTGTCAAAGACTGATCATTACAATTACCCTTTACTTTCTTGGCTAAGACTGGTTCTGACGGAATGCCCTACATTATAATACATAAGAATAAAGGTTCAAACAAGAAGAGTGGTCCTAGTAGCTGCCATCTTTGGAAGCATTATCCAGTAACAGCCAGGAAGGAAAGATCGAAAAAGTGTTGACGCTGTAGACTCAAAATGATCTATTAAACCTGATGTGTTACTTAGCAGGAAATAGTCACTGGAACTGATGTAGGTTAAGAAATTAATGTGTAAGTTAAAGTTTTTGAGAAGATTTGTAGGTCGGGTTCTGGATGATGTTGTAGACATGCTTGCCAAGTTGGTGGGGTTTGGTTGCAAACGTTTCGTCACCCTGCTAGATAACATCGTAAGTGTGCCTCCAGTGAACTTCACCGGAGGCGCACTTACGATGTTACCTAGCAGGGTGACGAAACGTTTGCAGCCGAACACACCGGCTCACCGAGCATGTCTACAACCTAATGTGTAAATTAATGTGAGCTAGCAGTCATATGTTTTGATGAGGTTGAAAAAATAAGAGGCTGCCTGAAGAATGCCTTCCCTTTTGCTGCAAAGGTCTTGTCATCTCCCAATCTGTGTCTATCTTCTCCACAGTCCTATGTCTGAATTTGTTTAATGAGGTTTTTGCCATTGCCATAAAACTAGGACCTATCTAGCTGCAAATTATGGCATCAGTGACTGTGGAAGTGATACGCACCACCTGCCGTAGAATTATCTTAGTTCTGCAAGAGAATAAATGGATTGTTAAAGGATCAAAAATGAAAGGGCGAAGATTTAAAATGATTTTCAAAGGAAGCAAATACAAGGTGAGAAAACCTTTTCATACAACACGTGGTTCAAATCTGGATTGCATTGCCTGGAAGTGTGAATGAAGGCAGATTCAATTGAGACATTCAAAAAGGCTTTGGATGATGATTTAAATAAAAACAATGTACGATAGCATGGGAAAAAGGCAGGAGAAAGACACCGAGTCATGGTGTTCATTTAGAGAGCTGGTGTAGACATGATGAGCCAAATGGCCTATTTCTGTGCCATAATGCTTTTGTGATTCTGTGATTTATTCTCTCTGAATTGGACTTTGTTATTTATGACAACTGTTACCCCCGAGAGTTTCCCAATGTTCAGTCTTTAAGCTAAAGCTGTGGTCATGAGATTAGACTTTCAGGCTGACCCATTTTAACTGAGTTGGATAGTAAGCTCTTAGCAGCTCTGTGCGCCTGTGGCTGAAACTCTACCCTGATACTACACCCTCTCTGATAGTGATCTGCCTGGAATGTGCTGTCTGACTGCCAGCCTTTTCTCTCAGGATTATCCGATTAACATAGAAGGTGGTTTATTCCTGTAGATAGAGGTTAAATAATACTTAACTGTAACTAATGATTTCTAGAAAATATATTAATTAAGCATTTTGTATGATTACTGTCAGGAGTGCTCTGACTTAAGGAGACTTCAATGTGCGAATAGGGCTAGATGAGATAGGAGAGAGTCATATGATGAAAGATGGGAGGCTGATCAGGAAAGCATTGGATTAATTGATTTTGGAGGTTAAAAAGATATCAATGAGAGTTTGGAGAACAGATGAACTGAGGCAAAGTTGGAGGTTGGTGACTTCATGATATTTAGGGGCAACATGGTGGCTCAGTGGCTAGCATTGCTGCCTCACAGCGCCAGGAATTTGGGTTCAGTTCCACCCTTGGGTGACTGTCTGTGTGGAGTTTGCACATTCTCCCCATGTTTGTGTGGATTTCGTCGGGTGCTCTGGTTTCCTCCCACTGTTCTAAGATGTGCAGATTAGGAGGATTGGCCATAGTGTCCAGGGACATGCAGGCTAGATGGATTAGCCATGGGAAATGCAGGGTACAGAATTAGGGTGGGGGGGGGGTTGGGGGGGGCATGCCCATCAGAGGGTTGGTGTGGTCTCAGTGGCCAAATGCCCCACTTCCACTCCATAGGGATTCTATGAAGTCAGAAGTCACACAACGCCAAATATAATCCAACAGGTTTATTTGAAATCACAAGCTTTGGAGTGCTGCTCCTTTGTCAGGTGAACTGACGAAGGCACAGGTCTCTGAAAGCTTGTGATTTCAAATAAACCTGTTGGACTATGACCCTGGTGTCGTGTGACTTCTGACTTTGTCCACCCAGTCAAACACTGCACCTCTACATCATGATTCTATGAAACAAGGCATTCTATGCAGTGATGTAGACCTGGGACTGGTAGTTTGCTTCAGAATTAAATAGGAAGCCTTGGCTGCAAACTGTCAGATTCAAATTAAGACAGTAAGGAAGGAGGTTGAAATTAGTACAAGGGTATGATGTTTGCAGCAGAATCAGGTTAAGTTGATAACTTTGGTTTTCACCTGACTCAGACTCTTGCCTCCTTAAACCTACACACAAAAGTAGGTTCTGCAGCATTCAGTGCACTGTGATCAGCAAAATGACCATGTATGTGTTTTCTCAGTTATTTAGTAGCTCCTTATTGGATGGTGGAATTGGGCAAAGACAAGCTTCAAAAATGGTTCATTATTATTCATTGTCTAGGTTCAGTTTGAAAACAGCTTACTAGTCTGTGTGTTGAGTGCTACCCCAATAAACACTGAAAAAAAAACTGGGGTGTATTGGGAAGAAATAGGGGGAAATAAAATTGCTGAAGATGCAATAGGTCAGGAGACGAGTAATAGTGTTAATTTGAAAAGCCTTCAAATTTTTCTCATTCATTCAGAGAATGTGGGCTTCGCTGGCTGGGTCAGCATTTACTGCCCAACCCGAAGATGGTAGAGAGCTACCTTCTTGAACCACTGCAATCTGTTTGGTGTCAGTGCACCTCTAAAGCTGTTAGGGAGGAAGGTCCTGAAATTTGATCAAGAGATACTGGAGGAACAACGTTATCTCTCAAAATCAGGATGGTGTATAGCTTGGAGAAGAGCTTGTGGGTGATAGTGGTCTCATGCATTTGCTGTCTTTGTCCTTCTAGATGGCAGAGATTATGTGTTTGGGAGGTGATGTCAAAGAAGTGAATTGCTACGGTGCATTTTGTAAAAGGCACATGTTGCTGCGATTGTACGTCGGTGGTAAATGCAATGAATGTTGAATGTATTGGAAGGGGTGCTGAATGTTTTGGACTGGTTTTCCTGAGATGGTATTGAGCTTCTTGAGTGTTCTTGGGGCTGCACCCATCAGGCAAGTGGAGTGTATTCCATCCTGATCAGGCCTTGTGGACAGGCTCTGGGGATAGAGTTCCTGAGTCAAATGCAGCCTTCATATCAATGACAGTCACTTTCAACTCATCTCTGGAGTTCAGCTCTTTGGCCTTGTTCGAATCAAGGTTGTATTCGGGCCAGGAGTTAAGCAAGTTCTTGCCACTCAAGTGCTGTTTAATAGCAATGTTGATCACTCCTCCTATTGCTTTACTGATGATTGAGAATAAACTGATGGGGCAGCAGTTGGTCAGGTTGCATTTGTTCTACTTTTGTGTACAGGGCATAACTGGGCAATTTCCCACATTGCTGGGTAGATGCTAGTGTTGTAGCTGAACTGAAACAGCTTAGCTAGGGCCTTATTGATATTAAAAACTGTGACAATAAACTCTCTACTGTATTTTTAAGGCCCCTGTTACATGGTTGTAACATTTACACTTAATCCAAAATTAACCTTATAGTTTCATAGAACATAGAACAATACAGCGCAGAACAGGCCCTTCGGCCCTCAATGTTGCGCCGACCTGTGAACTAATCTAAGCCCATCCCCCTACACTATCCCATCATCATCCATATGCTTATCCAAGGACTGTTTAAATGCCCCTAATGTGGCTGAGTTAACTACATTGGCAGGCAGGGCATTCCACGCCCTTACCACTCTCTGAGTAAAGAACCTGCCTCTGACATCTGTCTTAAATCTATCACCCCTCAATTTGCAGTTATGCCCCCTCGTACTAGCCGACATCATCATCCTAGGAAAAAGACTCTCACTGTCCACCCTATCTAATCCTCTGATCATTTTGTAGGTCTATATTAAATCCCCTCTTAGCCTTCTTCTTTCCAAACATGTTTCTTCAAACATCATAGAACTGTTTTGTTTATGGAGTCAGGAAGGTTCTGTGGACCTTTTAAAAACGAAAGGCAGGATCTGGAGCAAAAGTTCTGCCCTGTCTTTGATGTAGAATTTGAATAGAAATTTGCTTTTATACAAGTTGAATCGCTGGAAGATATTTAAAAACTTTTTAAAAATTCATTCATGGAATGTGGGTATCATTGGCTGGAACAATATTTATTGCCAATCCCTAATTGTGCAGAGGACAATTAAGAGTCAAACACATTGATGTGGTTGTGGAGTCACACGTGGGTCAGACCAGGTAAGGATAGCAGATTTCCTTCTCTAAAGGGACATCAGTGAACCAGATGGGTTTTTCCTGACACTTTGCAATGCTTTCATAGTCATCATTAAATTCTTACATCTAGATTATTATTGAATTCAAATTCCACCATCTGACATGGCAGGATTAAATCCAGGTCCCCGCAACATTACTGGATCTCTGGATTAATAGTTTATTGATAATACCACTAGGCCATTATCTATCCTAACAGTGTGAAATGGATATGTGAATGTGACATTTTTCACTCTCAACAGTGCATGTGTGGGAGCTGCATTTGATGGTTATAGTTTTTTTTTCATCTCCATGAGTTCTGCTCATGTTGAATGTTGGTTGACAGGCTGTGGAGAGTGCAAACAAAGAAAGAACAAAGAACAAAGAAAATTACAGCACAGGAACAGGCCCTTCGGCCCTCCAAGCCTGTGCCAATCCAGATCCTCTATCTAAACCTGTCGCCTATTTTCCAAGGGTCTGTAGTCCTTTGCTCCTTGCCCATTCATGTATCTGTCTAGATACATCTTAAATGATGCTTTTTTCTGAAGAAGGGTCTCGACTCAAAACATCAGCTTTCCTGCTCCTCTGATGCTGCTTGGCCTGCTGTGTTCATCCAGCTCTACATCTTGTTATCTTAAATGACACTATCGTGCCCGCCTGTACCACCTCCGCTGGCAACGTGTTCCAGGCACCCACCACCATGAAGGAGCATGAAGATATGAGTAAGGGGAATGAGTTGCTATTATATTGACATGGAGGGTCTGAAAGGCCACGGTCTAGCGAGTAAGGGGTGAGAAGTAACAGCTAGAGGGTCTAGGAACTTGTCAAACAACAGATGAAGTCCCAGAGAAATGGAGCAAACCTTCTACTCATACCAGCTCTGCACTCATCCCCACATATGTGGCTACTTATACTCTCCTTCTGAGATTGGTGGGCCCGATGTTTCTGCTCCACCACTGGAACAAAAATTGGACTTTTCAATACACTCAGGAAATTTCCTAACTTGAGCTATCCACCTTGGTAGTGAAGATCTGACCAAATGTCAATCTTGGCTTAGTGACAGCACTCTGACCTGAATCGGAAAGCTGTGAGTTCAAGTCCCGGTTAAACAATCTAGTTAACACTGCAGCTAGTACTATTTCATATTAGATGTTAAACAGAGTTCCTTTCATTTTAGAACAATCATCAAGTTTCCTAATTTATGGGGTCACTTTATATGTGACCACGAAGGATGTTTAAAACTAAAAGATTCTACTAATCCACCACTGATACTCAGTAGCAGCAGTGTGTACCATCTACAAAGTGCACTGCAGAAATTCAAGAAGACTCCTTGCATAGCACCTTCCAAGCCCATGACTACTTCCCTCTAGAACAGAAGGCAACAGATATATGGGAACACTGCCACAAGCAAGATCCCCTCCAAGCTACTCACCATCCTGACTTGGGAATAGATCACTCTGCCTTCAGTATCACTGGGTCAAAATCCTAGAACTCCCTCCCTAATGGCATTGTGGCTTTACCTAAGCATATGGTTTGCAGCTCAGCACCACCTTCTCAGGCAATAAGTGCGGGCCAACCATTGATACCCAGCCATGTCATATGAATGAATTTTAAAAAACCCTTCTATCAGCCATCAGTTTGTCATAAAATTTGGGAAGGCAGTGGCACAGTGTAGTAGTAATCCGGAACCCCAGGCTAATTTTCTGCAGACATGGGTTTGAATCCCACCATAGCAGATAGTGATTTAAAGTCAGTTTAACAAACTTGAATAAAACAAGCTAGGCTAATGGTAACCATATAACCATGTTGATTATTGTAAAAATACTGGTGCACTAATGTCCTTTGGAGAAGGAAATCTACTATCCTTACCCAGTCTTGTGACTCAAAATTCATAGCAATGTGGTGATTCTGAACTAACATCTGGGCAATAGATGCTTGCCCAATCTGCAACAGCCACATCCGATGAGCAAATTAAAAAGCTCCGATTCTGATTCTATTATGTTTTTAAAACTTAAATGAAAAAATTCCAATTTTCTGCTGAAGATCAATTGGTCATTTTTGGAATCATTCTTTCAAGGAGTTTACCAGACATAACACAGAAGACTGATGAGATTCAATAATGCTTCAAGAAAGATTCCACTAATTGGAGACAGAAGTACAGAGATATTTAATGACCCCTCCTGTGGAAAATTCTTCTGAAGTGCTTGAGAGCAGATGCTATGGAGTAGAAATACCCCTCTGGTGTGCAAAATAGGCTGAAGTATCTAAGTGCTTTTCTATGGAAACTGCTAATTATTCTTCAATTGGCCTTGCCATTTGTTGCTAGGTTACCAGGCAAAAACCTGGTCCTGCCAGGAGGATACAACAGAGGCTTGTGTTAGAAATGAGTGAAGCTCAATTTTACTGCTGTATGTCACTAATCTTTTTATTTTTCTCATTGCTCCTTATTCTTCCATATCCCATCACGTACTCTTAAATGCAGTTGCTTCCAAATTGTGCGTAAAAGTGAAAGTGGTCAGTTTTCAAATCAGACTTAACCACAAGCCAGGGACGTTCATGGATCCTGGGTCCACATCTCCATGTGCCTGTTTCACAACTTTAGTAGCCATGGAAAGTGTGCAGATATTCCCCCTTCAAGGTGATAAAAGTACAGTAAAGAAAGGGAGAAACAGATTTAAAAAAAAAGTTATGTGTCAGTCAGCTAGGGCATTTACAATACTTTACATGTTGGAAGGTAGGACAAGTGAGTCCCGTTTGCTCAAAATGCTATCCCTCACATCTGAAAAGAGAAGCCAGCCATTTCTGAAGAAGGGTTATGACCTGAAACGTCAAGTTCCCTACTCCTCTGATGCTGCCTGGCCTGCTGTGTTCCTCCAGCTCCACACTGTGTTATCTCTGACTGCAACATTGGCAGTTCTTACTATCTCTGAGTGAGTTATAACCCCACTGCAAAGCCCCATTTCTGAAGAAAGGTCCTGAACCAAAACGTCAACTTTCCTACTCCTCTATGCCACCTGGCCTGCTGTGTTCCTCCAGCTGCACACTGTGTTATCCCTCATATCTGAAAATGTGTGTTTGTTTGGAACCTGAAGACACAATAATGTTTAGTTGTGATGTCTCTGGGAGCTGAATATCTTGTAAAAATATCTTGAGGATCACCAAGAATGGGTCTTGGAAGAAGTAACAGAGGAATGGGGAAAATGAATTGGTGTATTTTAAAGAGGTAACAGGTACTGCAGATGCTGGAGAATCCGAGACAGCAAGGTGCGGAGCTGGATGAACACAGCAGGCCAAGCAGCATCATAGGAGCAGGAAAACTTGACGTTTCAGGCCTAGACCCTTCATCAGAAATGGGGGAGGGGAAGAGGGTTCTGAAATAAATAGGGAGAGAGGGGGAGGCGGATAGAAGATGGATAGAGAAGAGGATGGGTGGAGAGGAGACAGACAAGTCAAAGAGACGGGGATTGGAGCCAGTAAAGGTGAGTGCAGGTGGGCAGGTAGGGAGGAGATAGGTCAGTCCAGGGAGGACGGACAGGTCAAGGGGGCGGGATGATGTTAGTAGATAGGAGATGGGGGTGCGGCTTGAGGTGGGAGGAGGGGATAGGTGAGAGGAAGAACAGGTTAGGGAGGCGGGGGCGAGCTGGGCTGGTTTTGGGATGCGGTTGGGGGAGGGGAGACTTTGAAGCTTGTGAAATCCACATTGATACCATTAGGCTGCAGGGTTCCCAGGCTGAATATGATTTGCTATTCCTGCAGCCTTCGGGTGGCATCATTGTGGCATTGCAGGAGGCCCAGGATGGACATGTCGTCTGAGGAATGGGAGGGGGAGTTGAAATGGTTCGCGACTGGGAGGTGCAATTGTTTGTTGCGAACTGAGCGCAGGTGTTCTGCAAAGCGGTCCCCAAGCCTCCGCTTGGTTTCCTCGATGTAGAGGAGGCCACAACGGGTACAGCAGATGCAGTATACCACATTGGCAGATGTGCAGGTGAACATCTGCTTGATGTGGAAAGTCTTCTTGGGGCCTGGGATTGGGGTGAGGGAGGAGGTGTGGGGGGCAGGTGTAGCACTTCCTGCGGTTGCAGGATTTCACAAACTTCAAAATCTCCCCTCTCCCAACCGCATCCCAAAACCAGCCCAGCTCGCCCCCATCTCCCTAACCTGTTCTTCCTCTCACCTATCGCCTCCTCCCATCTCAAGCCGCACCCCCATATCCTATCTACTAACCTCATCCCGCCCCCTTGACCTGTCCGTCCTCCCTGGACTGACCTATCTCCTCCCTACCCCCCTACCTACACTCACCTTTACTGGCTCCATCCCCGCCTCTTCGACTTGTCTGCCTCCTCTCCACCTATCCTCTCCTCTATCCATCCTCTATCCGCCTCCCCCTCTCTCCCTATTTATTTCAGAACCCTCTTCCTCTCCCCCATTTCTGATGAAGGGTCTAGGCCCGAAACGTCAATCTTTCCTGCTCCTATGATGCTGCTTAGCCTGCTGTGTTCATCCAGCTCCTCACCTTGTTGTCATGGTGTATTTTAAAGGGGTTTTGCCATAATTTGCAGTTCTTTTGAGACTGCTTCTTTATAAAATTACTGTTGGACACTAATAATTCTTGACTTGTTTTGTTACTTTTTTAGGTATCTGGAAATGGCACAAACATATATTCGTATACCAATCATGCTGCAGAGTCAGCTAACCTGTGAGCACATCAGAAGGAAGATTTCATGTGGAAAGCTGCCTTGGATTTGAACTCAAAATAGGGCAGTTATGAAGCTTAATTTTAACTCTGTTCTGTCATTTCAAAAAAAATCAAAATGTTCTTTCAGGGAACGTGCTGGATCGCCTCCACTGCCAATATTGACTGCAGACTATATATGAAAGAAATGAGTGGACATATGGTGCATGATGAATTCACTGCATGTACACACAACTAAACGCCCAATGTTGTTTTAAGAGATGGGTCAATTTTGCTTGGATGAGTTAGGATGGAACAACCATTAGTGCTGCACACAATATGGCCAAATCAGAGGTGGGGGAGTCACCTTTTCAATTGAAAAGAATGTTCAATGTCTAACATACAAACATACAAATTAGGTGCAAGAGTAGGCCATTTGACTCTTCCAGCCTAGTCAATAAAGATCATGGCTGATCTGATTGTGGCCTCACATTCATATTTCTGTTATCCCCAATAATTTGTGACTTTCTTGTTAGTTGTGAACAGTGCTGTACAAGAACTAGTATGAGGGAGGAGGGATCCAGTGGGCTGTTGTATAAAACAGGAATTGCTAGTGTCTGTGTAGGCTGTGGCATTGTACAGTTCCCTTATTGGTAGGACCCTTAATTTTCCAATCATACAAGCATTGTTGAAATTCTACATTTTTACTGGTTTAGTCAAATTTAATTTGAGCAAACTATATGCACAAACGAACATGAGCACATTGCTTCTAAGACAAGTTAGTTTCTGAAGTTTGGATTACTTTGGTGAAGCAGGAGGAGAGGCTGCAGCTGTGGTCAATCTTTTTACCTAGTCTGAAACAACGATCTTAAGTTAAATATACACCCTGCTTAGTACTAATGATTAGTGCTAAATATCCTGTTTAAGAGGCGCTCTTTTGCCACTGCACCTTCAACTGGAAGTCCATCCATATTGCCATCCGTGATGCTGGAAGAATGTACAGCATCCAAACACCTTTCAAGTCTATTGAATTTTGACTTGGAGTTAACAGCTAATTGTTCATCAGCTCCACATGTAAACCCCATTGGCAGATTACTTTTCCTGTTGTTCAATGAACAGGAAAGAAGTATTCTATTGTTACATAATTTGCTGCTTATCTCCTAATACTAATTCTCGCACGATATGCCAAACCGTATATAGATATGCAAACAATTATTTATGGTCAGAGTTGCATAATAACAGGAGTAAATTTCCATTACTTGGAAGAGAATCCCTTTTTTTCACTGCCTGTTCTCCCCCGCTATTGCCAAGATCCCATTGGCCTCTGTTTGAACACAGACAAACAAAAAGACTGGAAAAACTCAGCAGATCAGGCACCATCTCTGGAGAGAAACAGTTAAGTTTTAGTTCTCATAAAAAGTTATCGACCTGAGATAATGGTAAAGATTTTCCTGTTCTTAGCAGTATCGAGAAGGGCAAATAATTGGGTGGGTTGGCACCAAGGAGAGATCCATCTGCGTCCCACCACTGCAGAAATTAAGTTCTGGGCAAAAGACCCATCGTTGACCATCTGATCTGCTGCTTATTAAGGCCCTGAAGTAGTCAATGATTGACCACCTAAGGGCCTGGGCAGGCCCCAGCACTCCTGGTTGGCTAGCAAGGTGACAGCCTTCCTGACTCTGACAACGGGACGGTCTGCCTAATGGGGATTGTGCGTGAGTG
>JAHRHZ010000211.1:376678-410471 GCA_024137785.1 Ginglymostoma cirratum | reverse complement strand
GTGCGTGAGTGAGTGAGTGAGTGAAGCGAGGCCTAGGCAATACCCCTGCTTTCCGAAGATGCTGCCTGACCAGCCACGTTTTACCAGGCTTCATTTATTCTTATTTCAGATTCCCAGCATCTGCAGTATTTTATTGTGTATGTTTCAACAAAGTTGTGCCTGACAATGCTTGTGGATGGGCTATAATTTTCTTTACCTTATTTCTGCCAACAGAATCCAATAATTCTTTTGGAGGCATGCAAACAAATCTAAAGCAACTAGCCTTCAAAATGTTTTCTCCTCATTAGAAGTTTTTTCTCTTTCTTTCAGCCCCCTTGTGTTTTCACTTAAAGTTCCTATCGTCGTTATTAAATTCATAGATTTATACAGTGCAGAAAAGGCCCTTCAGCCCATCAAGTCTGCACCAACATAACTACCACTAAAGACGTGCTAATCCAAATTTCCTGCACTTGTCTCATATTCTTGAATGTTATGATATTTAAAGTGCTCATCCAAATATTTTTTAAAGGTTGTAAGGTTTCCAGCCTCCACTACCTTCCCAGGCAGTACATTCCAAATTTCTACCACCCTCTGAATAAAAAAGATTTTTTCCCCAAGTCCCCTCTGAATCTCCTGCCCCTTACCCTAAAAGTATACCATCTTGTGATAGACCCCTCAACCAAGGGAAACAGCTGCTTTCTACTCAGCCTGTCCAAACCTCTCATAATCTTACATACCTCAATCATGCCTCCCCTCAATCTTTTCTGCTCTAGAGGAAACAATCCAAGCATATCTAGTATCTCCTTATAGCTCAGTTTCTCCGTGCCAGACAACATCCTGGTGAACCTGCTCTGTTCTAAGTGCTATCACATCAGTCCTGTGGTGAGGTGACCAGATGTACACACAATATTCCAGCTGTGGCCTGACTAACACTCTGTATAACTCCAACATTACCTCCTTGCTCTTATACTCTATGCCACAACTGATGAAAGGAAGTGTCCCTTATGCCTCCTTAACCATCCTATTCACGTGCTCTGCCGAATTCAAGGATCTGTGAATAATTACTCTAAGATCTCTCTGTTCCTCTGAGCTACCCAATGTCCTGCCATCCCTTAAATACTACCTCATCTTGTTTCTTCCAAAGTGCATCACCTCGTAGTTATCAGGGTCAAATACTACCTGCCACTGATCTGCTCATCTGACCAATTCATCTATAGCTTCCTGTAACCTACAACCATCTTCTTTGCTCTTAACCGCTCTACCAATTTTCGTGTCATTGGCAAATTTTCTTAACATTCCCCCTACATTTTCATCTATATCTTTTATGTATAAAACATACAATAAGGGACCCAGTACTGATCCTTGTGGTTCACCTCTGGACACCAGCCTACAGTCATTCAAATAGCCTTCTACCACTATACTTTGTCTTATTACTATGCCAGTTTCTAATCCATCTCACCAAGTTTCCCAGAATTCAGTTTCCATGTGGGACCTTGTCAAAAGTTTTGCTAAAATCCACATAAACCACATCAGCTGAACCTCCCTCAAGCACACACTTAATCACATTTTTAAAAATTCTAACAAACTTGTTAGGCATGACCTCCCTCTGACAAAGCCATGCTGACTATCCTTAATTAACCTATGCCTTTCCAAGGGGTATTAAGTCGCTCCTACCACATTTTCTCCAATAGTTTCCCTACAACTAACATGAGACTCACTGCTCTGTAATTTCCTGGTTCATCTCTGCCACCCTGCTTATAAGGTGGAATTACATTAGCCATCCTCCAGTCCTCTGGCATCTGTCCCATGGCCAGACAGGAATTAAAAATTTGTCAGAGCCCCTGCAATTTCCTACTTCGCCTCCCACAGGGATGCAATTCATCTGGGCGAAGGGATCTGTCTGTCTTTAAGCTCGACAGAGCCTTCAATATCTCCCATTTCCAATGTCAAATCGTACAAGATCCTCACAGTCCCTTTTCCTGAATTCCATACCTATGTTGCCTTTTCAAAGATAAAATGTTTTCTGTTCACTTTTCCTTATGCTCAGCCACGATGGCTGTCAATAAAGCTTCAGTAACAAAATTTGTACTCCCAATTTTGTTGTTGTAATTGCTAATGTCAATTGATTAGTATAAGCTTTAATCCAGAAAATGGGCGAGGAGGTGTGAGGATGAACAGTATGAGTTAACAATGAGCACCAGCCCAAACACTGAATGCCAGGTGACACATTTTGAATATGTGTATAAATGTTCTTATTCAGTTGAAGCTTTATTTCTGCCTCAAGGATGATTTATTGAGCTCCGGACCAACTGATGTAAAACCAGCCACATGATGGACCTTTGATTGTTTGATGGCGAATTGTAGTTTGTTGTATGCCTGTGAAATGCCTGTTTGTTAATTTTAAACATACATTTTAATTCTACGGTCACTTTTTCTGCTGAGTTGGTATATTAAGGAGATTATGATATAGATATGAGGGTGTTGTCTGGCATAGTGGCCTTCAAGATCAAAAGAATTCAGAGTTCACTCAGTGACCCAAGATTACTCACTCTGCTGGGAATGTGTGCTGCAAGGGCAAAACTGACCAAGAATATGTACGTAGTAAATGCAGCTCTCTAATAAGCCCTTCTCCAATTCGTGGACCTACACCTGATTTAGCTGGAGACCAGTTCTAGAGACAGCTAGGGATTAAATAACTCTTTTAAATTGTGGAAGCTCCCTGTCCATGCCAGAGGAAAAATTGCACACATGTTTCTCCCTGGTTAACTCTGGTAGAGTTACTGAAGTATACAGTAAAGTTATCCCTCAAAGTCAGTAAATACCTCTGTTTATTTTCATTGCGCTTGCAAAATTGTCAGTCAGAGTACAGACTGATTTGTAGACCCTTAAAGTTTCTACCTCCAAAGCTTTGGGAGCTATACAAAGTATTCAGTATAATAGTACAAGGCAAATTTATCTAAAGCAGGTCAGGAAGGAGCTGGTATAGAACAAAGCTTGATCTGGGCGACTAAGATGTTGTCACTGAGCCTCTTCACAAAGGAACAGTGTTAACAATGTGACTGCAGGATTACAATATAAACTACAATTAAATTCTTGTTTGAAATGTTCGCTTTATTGTAATCATCAAACCATAGTGCTGTAACTTAAACCTATTTATTGTACATCCACTGTGTGTATGTGTGTGTGCATGTGTGTTTTTGTGTATCACTTTTGCTGTCGCCTTCTGTATTTTAAATAATTTGATGCATCACTAATCATATTTATATCTTGTTGAATAAAACTCCACTCCTATCTGAGGACTGAAGCATATATATAAAGCAAATGCTTATTATTTTTTGTATTGAAATCCTTTTCATGGTAATATTGGTCCTAACTATCACACGCTGCTTTTTAAGGTTTTTGGAACATTGCCAAATTGATAATATAGAAAATGTTATGAACTATCAGTGTGATCTAAATATAGAAATAAAGGTAAAATAATTATTTTTAACTTACACTTTTCTGTTGAGTTGCTAATTGGTCCCACAGACACCTCAATGTACCGCTCATATGGGGAGGTGATGGGATAGTGTTAACGTCACCAAACTAGTAATCCAGATATTCAGTGTAATCCACGGATTCAAAACATAGCATGATGGTGAAATCTGAATTCAAATCAAAAGGAGAAAATCACGGATGATGGTAAGTTTAGAGAAAAGTTTATTCTTACTCTAACGCATGTTAATATTAAGAAGGAGCAAGTGTTGGACATCTTAAAATACATTAAGGTAGCTAAGTCCTCAGGACCTGATGATTTCTATCCCAGGATACTGAAGGATGCAAGGGAGGAGATTGCTGAGGCCTTGATGGAGATCTCTGTATCCTCTTTAACTGGAGAATAGCCAATGTTGTTCCTTTGTTCAAGAATGGTAATAAAGACAATCAAGGAAATTGTGGGTCGGTGAGCCTTATATCTGTGGTGGGAAAACTATTGGAGAAGATTCTTAGGGAAAGAATTTACTTGCATTGGAGAAGAATTAAGTTATCACGGATAGTCAGTATGGCTTTATGCAGGAGAGATCTTGTCTCACAAACTTGACTCAGTTTTCTGCGGAAGTGATGAAGATGATTGATGAGGGTAAGGCAGTAGGTATTGCCTACATGGATTTTACCAAAGCATTTGACAAGGTCCCTCGTGGTAGGCTGGTCCAGAAGATTGAATCACGTGGAATCCATGCGAGTTGGCAAATTGGATACAAAATTGGCTTGGCCATACAAGTTAGAGGGTAGTTGCGGAGTGGTGTTTTTTGACTGGAGGTCTGTGACCTGTGGTGTTCCACAAAGATTAGCGCTGGATTTCTGTTGTTCATAATTACTTACGTAAATGATCTGGATGAAAACATAGGTGGTCTGATTAATAGGTTTGCAGATGACTGGAAAATTGGTGGAGTTGTGGATAGTGAGGAACAATATTAAGGGATGTAACAGGATACAGATCAACTGGAAAGCTGAGTAGAGAAATGACAAATGGCGTTTAATCTGGACAAGTGTGAGGTGATTTATTTTGGGGAGGTCAAATGCAAGAGGAAAGTAGATTGTAAATGGTTGGACCCCTAGGAGCCACTGATATAAAGAGTGATCTTGGAGTCCAAGTCCACAGCTCCCTGAAAGTGGCAATACAAGTGGATACGGTTATAAAGAACACATATGACACGCTTTGCCTTCAACAGTCGGGGCAGTGAGTATTAAAGTTGGCACGTCATGCTGCAACTGTATAAGATTTTGGTCAAATTGCATTTGGAGGACTGCATGCAGATCTGGTCGCCACACTACTGGAAGCATGTGGAGGCTTTGGAGACGGTGCAGAAGAGGTTTGCCTGGATGTTGCCTGGATTGAAGTATATTAGCTATAAGGAAATGTTGGAAAAACTTGGATTGCTTTCACTAGAATGTCAGAGGCTGAGGGGAGACCTGATACAAAAATTATGAGGGGCATGGATAGAGTGGATAGTTGGAGTCTCTTTCCCAGGGTGAAAATGTCAAACACTAGGGGCATAGGTCTAAGGTGAGAGGAAGAAAATTTAAAGGCGATATGCAAGGAAAGTTTTTTTTTCACACAGAGGGTAGTAGATGCTTAGAACATGCTGCCAGGGAGGTGGTAGAAGCAGATACAATAACAAAGTTTAAGTGGCACTTAGACAGACACGTGAACAGACAGAGAATAGAGGGATATGGACCAGAGACAGATGGGATTAGTTTAGAATAGCATCTTGGTTGGCACAGACATGGTGAGCCAAAGACCCTGTTCCTGCACTGTTCTATGTTTTATGTTCTATGTATCATGCTGTTATGGTACCCCACACATTGTATTCTCCCTTATTCTACAATGACTACTGCCAGGACCTACCAGAAATTTTGACACCGTTGCCATCTTTGAAGCCCAGTCATGTACCCATGTCAAGCACCAGTAGTTCACAGCTGCCATGCGCAGTTCCTGTCATTTGCCCTAGATACATCAGACAGACTGAATTTGGCACCCCACTTTGCTGATACATACCTAGACTTCATCTGTGGGAAGTGCACCCAACTCCAGCTCCTTGGAAACCGCGTTAGGGAACTGGAGCTGGAGCTAGATGAACTTCGGATCATTCGGGAGGCCGAGGGAGTAACTGTGAGGAGATACAGGGAGGTAGTCACACCTCAGGTACAGGGAAAAGGTAAATGGGTTACAGTCAGGGGACGGAAAGGGAACAGGCAGACAGTGCAGGGATCCCCTGTGGCCGTTCCCCTCAATAACAAGTACACCGTTTTGGATACTGTTGAGGGGGGGTACCGAACAGGGGTAAGCCATGGGGTACAGCTGTCTGGCACAGAGTCTGTCCCTGTTGCTCAGAAGGGAAGGGGATAGAGGAGGAGAGCATTAGTCATTGGGAACTCCATAGTTAGAGGGACAGATAGGAGATTCTGTGGGAATGAGAGAGACTCACGGTTGGTGTGTTGCCTCCCAGGTGCCAGGGTCTGTGATGTCTCGGATCGTGTTTTCGGGATCCTTAAAGGGGAGGGGCAGCAGCCCCAAGTCGTGGTCCACATAGGCACCAACGACATAGGTAGGAAAAGGGATGGGGATGTAAGGCAGAAATTCAAGGAGCTAGGGTGGAAGCTTAGAGCTAGAACAAACAGAGTTGTTATCTCTGGTTTGTTACCCGCGCCACATGCTAGCAAGGCGAGGAATAGGGAGAGACAGCAGTTGAACACGTGGCTACACGGATGGTGCAGGAGGGAGGGATTCAGATACCTGGATAATTGGAACTCATTCTGGGGTAGGTGGGACCTCTACAAACGGAATGGTCTGCACCTGAACCAGAGGGATACCAATATCCTGGGGGGGAAATTTGCTAATGCTTTCTGGGAGGGTTTAAACCTGAATTGTAGCTCCAGTGAACAGGAGGTTGAGAGTAGTGAGGTCATGAATAAGGTTTCAAGGTTGCAGGAGTGTACCGGCAGGCAGGAAGGTGGTTTGAAGTGTGCCTACTTCAACGCCAGGAGCATCCGGAATAAGGTGGGTAAACTTGCAGTATGGGTTGGTACCTGGGACTTTGATGTTGTGGCCATTTCGGAGATACGGATAGAGCAGGGACAGGAATGGTTGTTGCAGGTTCTGGGGTTTAGATGTTTCAGTAAGATCAGGGAAGGCGGTAAAAGAGGGGGAGGTGTGGCACTGTTAGTCAAGGACAGTATTACGGTGGCAGAAAGGACGTTTGATGAGGACTCGTCTACTGAGGTAGTATGGGCTGAGGTTAGAAACAGGAAAGGAGAGGTCACCCTGTTGGGAGTTTTCTACAGGCCTCCGAATAGTTCCAGAGATGTAGAGGAAAGAATTGCAAAGATGATTCTGGATAGGAGCGAAAGGAACAGGGTAGTTGTTATGGGGGACTTTAACTTTCCAAATATTGACTGGAAACACTATAATTCGAGTACTTTAGATGGGTCAGTTTTTGTCCAATGTGTGCAGGAGGGTTTCCTGACACAGTATGCAGACGGGCCAACAAGAGGCGAGGCAACATTGGATTTGGTACTGGGTAATGAACCAGGCCAGGTGTTAGAATTGGAGGTAGGTGAGCACTTCGGTGATAGTGACCACAATTTGGTTATGTTTACTTTAGCGATGGAAAGGGATAGGTATATATCCCAGGGCAAGAGTTATAGCTGGGGGAAAGGCAATTAGGCAAGATTTAGGATGCACAGGATGGGGAAGGAAACTGCAAGGGCTGGGCACAATTGAAATGTGGAGCTTGTTCAAGGAACAGCTACTGCGTGTCCTTGATAAATATGTACCTGTCAGGCAGAGAGGAAGTGGTCGAGCGAGGGAACCGTGGTTTACTAAAGAAGTTGAATCTCTTGTCAAGACGGAGAAGGAGGCTTATGTAAAGATGAGGCGTGAAGGCTCAGTTAGGGCGCTTGAGAGTTACAAGTTAGCCAGGAAGGACCTAAAGAGAGAGCTAAGAAGAGCCAGGAGGGGACATGAGAAGTCTTTGGCAGGTAGGATCAAGGAAAACCCTAAAGCTTTCTATAGGTATGCCAGGAACAAAAGAATGACTACAGTAAGATTAGGGCCAGTCAAGGACAGATAGTGGGAAGTTGTGCGTGGAGTCCAAAGAGATAGGAAAGGCGCTAAATGAGTATTTTTCGTCAGTATTCACACATGAAAAAGACAATGTTGTTGAGGATAATGCTGAGATACAGGCTATTAGACTAGACAGGATTGAGGTTCACAAGGAGGAGGTGTTAGCAATTCTGGAAAGTGTGAAAATAGATAAGTCCCCTGGGCCGGATGGGATTTATCCGATGATTCTCTGGGAAGCGAGGGAGGAGACTGCAGAGCCTTTGGCTTTGATCTTTATGTCGTCATTGTATACAGGAATAGTTCCAGAAGACTGGAGGATAGCAAATGTTGTCCCCTTGTTCAAGAAGGGGAGTAGAGACAACCCTGGTAATTATAGACCAGTGAGCCTTACTTCGGTTGTGGGTAATGTGTTGGAAAGGATTATAAGAGATAGGATTTATAATCATCTAGAAAGGAATAATTTGATTAGGGATAGTCAACACGGTTTTGTGAAGGGTAGGTCGTGCCTCACAAACCTTATTGAGTTCTTTGAGAAGGTGACCAAACTGGTGGATGAGGGTAAAGCGGTTGATGTGGTGTATGTGGATTTCAGTAAAGCGTTTGATAAGGTTCCCCACGGTAGGCTATTGCAGAAAATACGGTTTGGATCAGAAATTGGCTAGCTGTAAGAAGACAGAGGGTGGTGGTTGATGGGAAATGTTCATCCTGGAGTTCAGTTACTAGTGGTGTACCGCAAGGATCTGTTTTGGGGCCACTGCTGTTTGTCATTTTTATAAATGACCTGGATGAGGGCGTAGAAGGATGGGTTAGTAAATTTGCGGATGACACTAAAGTCGGCGGAGTTGTGGATAGTGTGGAAGGACGTTGTAGGTTACAGAGGGACACAGATAAGCTACGGAGCTGGGCTGAGAGGTGGCAAATGGAGTTTAATGCGGAAAAGTGTGAGGTGATTCACTTTGGAAGGAGTAACAGGAATACAGAGTACTGGGCTAATGGTAAGATTCTTGATAGTGTGGATGAGCAGAGAGATCTCGATGTCCCTGTGCATAGATCCCTGAAAGTTGCCACCCAGGTTGATAGGATTGTTAGGAAGGTGTACGGCGTGTTAGGTTTTATTGATAGAGGGATTGAGTTTCAGAGCCGTGAGGTCATGTTGCAGCTGTACAAAACTCTCGTGCGGCCGCACTTGGAGTATTGCGTGCAGTTCTGGTCGCCGCATTATAGGAAGGATGCGGAAGCATTGGAAAGGGTGCAGAGGAGAGTTACCAGGATGTTGCATGGTATGGAGGGAGGGTCTTATGAGGAAAGGCTGAAGGACTTGAGGCTGTTTTCATTAGAGAGAAGAAGGTTAAGAGGTGACTTAATAGAGACATACAAGATGATCCAAGGATTAGATAGGGTGGACAGTGAGAGCCTTTTTCCTCGGATGGTGACTGCTAGCACGAGGTGACATAGCTTTAAATTGAGGGGTGATAGATATAGGACAGATGTCAGAGGTAGGTTCTTTATTCAGAGAGTAGTAAAGGCGTGGAATGCCCTGCCTGCAACGGTAGTAGACTCACCAACTGTAAGGGCATTTAAATGGTCATTGGATAAACATATGGATGATAAGGGAATAGTGTAGGTTAGATGGGCTTCAGATTGGTTTCACAGGTCGGCGCAACATCGAGGGCCGAAGGGCTTGTACTGCGCTGTAATGTTCTATGTTCTATGTTCTCGATGTCCTCGAGAATGAGGAGGTGTGCACAGTTGCTACCCATGGAGCATGCCCTCACATTCTGGTGACTGCTGTCTATGATGGAGGGCCAGAGGAGCAAGCAGCTGGACTTGCCAGTTTATTTCTCTGATTTTCATGTTGGAAACTGTCACTGTCTAGTTTCGAAGTGGTAGATGAAAGAACAGGAAAACTCCACATTGATGAGATGAAATAATATAATAATAAGGACATTAATCCATGCTAATTTATGAAAACAGATCTCTCACTGCTCACTAGTGACACTCTAGTGTCGTAATTCAACAATACTTCATTTGAAAGTGAGACTTTTGCTTGCGATGTTGGGAATATTCTGATTTCACTTGATTCGCCCAACTGTCTCACCATTGCTCACATAGTTCAGTGGCTGGGAAAATTCTGCCCTATCTGTTTTCAATCACATGTACATAAAGTGACAATTTTCTCCAATGTTTCTGTATTTACCCATCAAATTGTCAAAAAAATCATGTGGAATATTGATTGCAGAATCATTTATCGCTGACTTGGGTTAGGTCACAATTACAATAGCTGGTTTGAGTCTTAATCTTTCAGTCTCTAGGAAGTCATTTGCAAAGGAATTGTAGTGGATTTTTAATAATTCTGTGGGCTTCATGACAGTTTTTGTGAGAAGACAACGGTGATAATCTACAGTACTTTTACATATTGTTATGAAATATGTCTGTCAGATTATGTTTGAGATCATCACTTTATGATAGGGAAGGGTACGGTGATTAATTTGGACAATACATAAATCACAGCTGTCCACCCTATGAACTATTGTGAACCATCTGTTCCGTACCACTAAGTGCAATGCTGACTGACTTTACTTGGTCACGCCTTATCTTTGGTTGGAATGTAGTAGTGCAAAACATTACTAAACACAAAAACTCAAAAGAAGAATCTGTGAGGAGAAATAAAGGTCTATATCATTTAAATTGCATTTTTCCCTACTTTTGCAATGTTTCCTACAAACTCAGAACCTTCAGAGCAAAAGAATTATGAAACTGAGTATTCCGTAAATTGTGGATGTTTCACCAGGATTGCTTTTCAGTCTCAAAAGATATAATGATATCTTCTTTATTTTCCCTGATTTTCTCCTCATTTCCTCTTCTGAAAATGTTGACTTTTACTGTGGAACAGATGATTCTGTTTTCTCTCCAAATCTTGTCTCATCAATTCATTTTTTTTGAGTCTGGATAGGAAGGTGTTAGCCTGCTCAACTACGAGAATATCACAGACGAGTCTAATGTCCTTGACTGGATGAAAGTTGTGTCAATTAAATCATGAGCACCTTACAAAGAGCTAATTTACAAAAAAAATTAAAAAAGCAGAGACCAGAGAAAATTTCTATTTGCCAAATGCATCACAAGGAAGAGGCTTAGGAGAATGGTTCCAGGGATGAGAAACCTCAGTTATGAGGACAGATTGATAAAGATGGCATGCATTTCCTTGAAGAGAAGGCTGAGGGAAACCTTCAGATAAGTTTTCAAAAACATGAGAGGTTTCGACAGAGGAGATAGGGAGAAACTGTTCCCACTCCCAAAAGGATCAAGAACCAGAGGGCAAAGTTTTAAAGTGTTTTGCAAAAGAAGCAAATATAAGGTGAGAAAAAAAAATTATCACGTTATCTGGAAAACACTTTTTAATCACACAGGCTGCCAAAGCAAATGGAAAGTTGCAGAATGCTTGAAATAGACCAAACGTCTTGAAGTTGTGCAGCACAGCAACTTTATTCCCAGCATTCCTATTAACCATTTAATTCTCCACATCTGGTTGCTGAATGACTTGGTCTGAATTGCATTGCCATAGCCTTCAACTGCATGTACCCCAAATTCTGGAATCCCCACCCTAAATCTCTATACCTTAGTTAAGATGTTCCTTAAACCTAAGTGCTCGACCAATCTTTTGGTTATCTGGAACAAAAGCAAAAGTTGCTGGAAAAGCTCAGCAGGTCTGGCTGCATCTGTGAAGGGGAAGTTCTTGTGGTTTTTCTTTTGGTTATCTATTCATGTGCCTAATATTAGTTGATTAAACTCTGATAAAACACCTTGGGATGCTTTTGTTGTGTTATAGGCTTTATATGAATGCCGATTATTAAACGTGGTGATACTCTCAGTATGGGCTAATGAATAAACTATGGCCTACAGTTAAATACTGGATGATTTGCTGGTGTTCACAGAACTGCACCTCAGCAGCATTTAACACCATGACAGGACAGCTAACAATTTGACAAAAGTAATATTCTGTCCAATTTCTGAACGGTGTCAACTAAGGACTGGAGGAAGAGTGCCCCTGATTGACCAAAGGTGTTGCATGGATTTATAAATCATTATGCTGGGGTCATTCTTAAATCCCAGGGGATTAAATCAAACTTGGCATGGGGGGGGGGGGTAGCAGAAGTGGTGAGTGTTACAAGCGATTAGGGGTCTGTTGCCAATTATACATCCCATCTGATCTTCCTTTCCGTTTAGTTCAATAGAGCTGAGTTTTGCCTCCACACAACAGCTCCCACTACCATCTCCCTTCTCCCTATCTGTCTATGCTTGATACCTACCAGCACTGATAGAATGATAAAAGACTGAATATATATGAATATATCAGTACTAGTAGCATCATTATGAAAACACAGTCTGGTATGACAGTGAGCCTTACAGACCCGTGGCGGCAGGAAAAAGTATCCACCAGCTACTATCACCAGGATGCTATCCTTTGGGCTAGTATAATTCATTCAGCATTCCTTCTGCTGATTGTTATCCAGTAATTCAATTGGAATGTCAGTATTATCAGACAAGGGCAAGACCGAAATTCTGCTGAATCTGTGCAGTCAATATTAGGACAGCCAAGTGAACTGCTGTATATCTTTGATCCTGTACATTCTCAAGCACCCGCAGAACTGCAAGCCTGCACGAATCCATACCTTTAGGGGAGGGAAGGGAGATCATTTGAAACAAAAAGGACTGGTTCTGAGACTTGGAGATACTGGTTCTGAACTGGACTTAATTACATTAAACTGCTGTATTTACATGTTTATTTCATGAATTAACATTAGTAACATATAAACTGCAAGCTGGTGGAGTTCCTAGGCACTGCAATCTGAGCTGGATTAAAGTCAACAGAACAACACTAACACAAGAACACAGGAGCAGGTGTACTCCATCCAGCCCTTCAAACATTTTCCATCATTCAATAAGATCATGGCTGATTTGGTTGCAGTCTCAGCTCCATATTCCTGTCTGCACCTCATAAGCCTTGATTCTCGTGTTTATCAAAAAAATCGACTAAACTCAACCTTTAATATATTTAAAATTCCAGCCCCCACCTCATTCAAGGGAACAGAATTTCATACTCTAATGATCCTGTGGGGGTCAAAAAGTCTCCTCATTGCTATCTTTATTCTTAAAACTATATCCCAGTTTTAGTTTCCAAGGAGAAACATGCTCTCAGTATGAACCATATCCAGCATGTTTCAATTAGAACACCTCTCATTCTTTTAAACTCTAATGGACTACCCTGTTCAACTGATCCTCACAAGACAAACCTTTCAGCAAAGGTATGAGTCAAGTGAACCTTCTCTGAACTGCTTTGTAAACAATTTTAGATTTTTTTTTAAGTCAGGAAGACCAAAACTCCAGCTGTACAAGACTTGTACAGCTGTACCGCTTTTATATTCCATTCCCTTTGCTATAAATGACAACTTTGAATTTGCATGGATAATTACATTTCTTTGACAATTTTCCCCATTCTCCCTATTTTATATGTTCCCTCTGAAGAAAAGAACAGCCCTAGTATCATTCTGATCTCACATACAAGAGATCTCCTGTGTAAGCCTAGATAGTGAGCATCAGAGACAATTTGACAGTGAAGGACATCTGATCCACCTTTCTGACATTCATATGGTGAGACTTCCCAGATGGAGTCCCTAGATAGGAATCAGATATAGAAACCTTTGCTAATTTTTCTTCTTTGATAAACTGAGAATTCCCACCCTAAACCCACCAGCATCTCTTTCTTTAAGACCCTAATTTAAAACGTACCTTTTTAATCCAACTTTAATTACCATCTTAATATCTTCTTGAGAGAAAACAGGGCCTGGTGAGTTGCAATGGGTTCATGATAAGGCAGTGTGGTGGCAGCAAAGGAAGCAAATCCTACTTTCCCACTACCTCATCATGTCCCATGTGCCCAAAATCTACAGATTGAGATGTCATCTATGAATTAACAGGCAGCCAGTGAGAATATCTCTCCTTTTGGTTTAGATTAATTTTTGTCACATTGTTCGCTTGGAAAGGTTTCCTTAATGTTGTCATTGTTGAAAGTTACCACTGCCCCACTTATACTCACATCAATTGTTCTGATTATTCTTTCTTTTTATTTTAATGTGATTGGCAGCCAAATCTGAACTCCCAGTAATCCCGACTTTTGAGTATTAACTTCACTGAGAACGTTTATGTTTTTTTGTTAGCAGTGTCTTTATAGATTTTAGATAGAAAAAGTTTATTCTGTTAGGATTTTTTTTATTTACTCGTAGGACATGGGCATCACTGGCTGGCCAGGATTTTATTGTTCATCTCTAGTCGTCCTTGAGAAGGCAGTATGAGCTGCTTTCTTGAATTGCTACAGTCCATCTGTTGTAGGTTGACCCACAACGCTACGAAGGAAGGAATTCCAGGATTTTGACCCAGCAATAAAGAAGGTACAATGATACATTTCCAGGTTAGGGTGGTGGGTGGCTTGGAGAGGAACTTGTAAGTGGTAGTGTTCCTATGTATCTGCTGCCCTTGTCCTTCTAGATGGAAGTGGTCATGGGTTTGGAAGATGCTGTCTAAGGATCTTTGGTGAATTTCTATAGCGCATGTCGTAGATAGTACCCACTGCTGCTGCTGAGTGTCGGTGGTGGAGGAAGTAGATGCTTGTGGATTTGGTGCCAATCAAATGGTCTGCTTTGTCTCGGGTGGTCTCGAGCTTCTTGAGTGTTGCTCGAATTCACCCATCCAGGGAAGTGGGGAATATTCCATACATTCCTAACTTGTGCCTTGTTGATGTTGGACAGGTTTCAGGGAGTCAGGAGATGAATTACTGCGGTATTCCCAGCCTCTGACCTGTTTAGCAAAACTGTAGCCACTGTATTTATGTGATGAGTTCAGCTGAGTTTCTGGTCAATAGTAACCCCAGGGATATTAATAGTGGGGGATGCTGTGATGGTAACACCACTGAATGTCAAGAAGCAGTGATTAAAATGTCTCTTAATGGAGATGGTTGTTGCCTGGCATTTATGTGGCATGAATGTTACTTGCCACTTGTCAGCCCAAACCTGGATATTGTGCAGATCTTGATGCATTTGAACATGGACTGCAGGAGGAGTCACGAATGGTGCTGAACATTGTGCAATCATCAATGGCATCCCCACTTCTGATCTTATGATATCTTATGATGGTGGGTCATTGATGAAGCAGCTGAAGATGGTTGGGCCTAGGACACTGCCCTGGGGAACTCCTGCGGAGATGTCCTAGAGCTTGGATGACTGACCAACAACCACAACCAAAATCCTATGTGCCAGGTATGATTCCAATAAGCGGAGAGTTTGCTCCCTGATACTCATTGATTCCAGTTTTGCTAAACACGCAGGTGTTACACCTTCTGCGATTGCATGTTTCACTCCCAACACTTCCCCACGCCCCCACAACACCTTCCCTGCAATCACATCCCTCCTCTTGCCTGCCACTTCAATTAAGAGGGCAGCTGCTGCACATGATGCCTAGGATTCAAGTGGGTGGATAAGGATACAACACCTTTTTCCAGGTTTAATCAGACCATTTAAATTTTTATCTTATTGAATTTGGCTTGCAACTTTGCTTTGAAATCACGGCAGACAATCAAACGGAATGGGTGCAGCAGGTAATCGGAAGATTAATGGAATGTTGGCCCTTTTTTCAAGGGGTTGGAGTATAAGAGTAGGGAAGTCCTACCACAACTGTACAACATACTGGTGAGACCACATCTGGAGTACTGTGCGCAGTTTTGGGCCCCTTATTTAAGGAAATATACCATTTCATTGCAGGTAGTTCAGAGAAGGTTCATTAGGATGATCCCTGGTATGAAGGATTTGTCTTATCAGCAAAGGCTAAATTGTTAGTTCTTGATTAGCAAAGGGATCAAGGATTATAGGAAGAAGGCTGGAAAATAAGGTTAAGAAACATATCAGCTGTGAGTGAATGGGAGAGCAGACTTGTTGGCTGAATGGTCTAATTAAGCTGTATATCGTATGTTCTAAGGGCAATATATGCTGGCCAGTCAGCAATGTCCACATCCCACCAGTGAATAAACAGAAAGGTGAATGGAGTGCTGTGCTTTATTGCAAAGGGAATGGAGTATAAAAGTAGGAATGCCTTACAACAACTGTAAAGGCCATGGTGAAATAGCGCCTCGAGTACTGTATGCAGTTTAGGTCTTATTTAAGAAAGGGTATTAGAGTCATGGAGATGTACAGCACCCTTCGGCCCAACTCTTCCGCGCCGACCCGACAACTTAAATAAATCTAGTCCCTTTTGCCAGTGTTTGGCCCATATCCCTCTAAACCCTTCTTATTCATATACCTATCCAGATGCCTTTTAAGTGTAGTAATTGTACCAGCCTCCACCACTTCCTCTGGCAGCTCATTCCATACATCCACCACCCTCTGCGTGAAAATGTTGCCCATTAGGTTCCTTTTAAATCTTTCCCCTCTCACCTTAAACCTATACCCTCTAGTTTTGGACTCCCCTCCCTGAGGAAAAGACCTTGTCTGTTTACCCTATTCATGCCTGTCATGATTTTATAAACCTAAATAAGGTCACCCCTCAGCCTCCGATGCTCCAGGGAAAATAGCTCCAGCCTATTCAGCCTCTGCCTATAACTCAGATCCTCCAGCCCTTGTAAATCTTTTCTGAACCCTTTCAAGTTCACAACATCCTTCCTATAGCAGGGAGACCAGAATTGCATGTGGTACTGTCAGCTCTGCTATAATGCAATAGTTGCAATCCTGAGCAACATCATATTGTAGAAAATCAGACTATAGAAATAACAAGGCCGATGGGAAAAGAGGGGTTAGGGACAGACTACCAAAAAAATCACTCAAAATCACCCAATAGCCTGCACAAAGGATAGCACAGTTTGAACAAATGTTTAACTCATATCTAATAATGAAATAAAAGTAAATTTAACACCTAACCTTGAAAATATGTCAAGGTGACTTGATGGGGGTGGAGGTTTTCAGGTTGCTCTATTGTTAATGCGAGGGCTGAAGGTTGTCATCATTATTAGGACATCACTATTCATTTCCCCAGGTATCCTAGCTTCCATGTACTTCTCTACAGTAAATACTCACGCAAAATATTCTTTTAATATCTCACCCATCTCCTGTGGTTCCACACATGGACAACCACATTGATCTTTAAGGGACCCTATTCTCTCCCTAGTTATTCTTTTGCCCCTTTTTATACCATAGAATCACTGTGGATTCTTTTTAATGCTATTTGCCAAAGATCTCTCATATCCCTTTTTGCCCTCCTGATTTTCCTCTTAAGTATACTCCTGCTGCCCTTGTACTCCTCTAGGAATTCACTCGATCCAGCTGTCTACACCTTATATATGCCTTCCTCATTTTCTTGATCAGAATCTCAATTTCTCCAGTCATCCATTCTCACCCTAACCCAGGCTGTTCAGTCCCCGATAAGATGCTGACCCTTATCTTTTTATTTAGCACTACTTTAGACCAACATGGGAAAAAAATCCAAGGGGTGTGATAGGAGATCTGGCACTTTAAAAAACAAGGTACTGGAACTCAGTGCGAGTTTTTTTTACACTTTCTTTCTTCAAGTAGTAGGGAAATATTTTTGTGATCCAACTGCACCAGATCAAACTTCACCCAGAGACAAACTGTTGTTTAAGTTTTCAATTAGATCCAGTTGTATGCGCCAACGTGACAACAATTCTCTGAATAGCTCCTGAGTTGCTGGACAGCTTGTGTGTTTACAATACAGAGCAGAAAGACTTCAGACCGCAAGAGACAGAATCTCCCCTTTTGTCTGTCCGCACTGCTGTGATCATGGATTGAAAGATAGCTAGCTATTCTCTCCCATTATTTTTTGTATGCTGGGGCTTTAATCAGTGACTACAAACTGAACAGTTAATGTGTCAACAGCAGCCCCTCACAACTCCATTTCGTTTACAGCAAATAACTGAGAACACTTCGAAGATCAGAGATCTGAAAGACCTGAAAGAAGCAAAGGTCCTCATCAAATCCTGTGGACTGCTGCTATTGAGTTATCTTTCCAGAATATTGCTTCCTGCACCCACAGCATCCATGTTTTTTTTTGTCTGTGCATGCATGTATGTGAAGGGTTTAAGAAGGAGGTTAGAGCTATGGCTAGTAGAGTTCCCTGTTGATTGGTTTTTTGATGAACTCTAGAGCCATTCTCCAACCTCCCGTGTGGTGTCTCCTGAAACTCCTGCTCTCTCTCTTTCCTCCCATTAAATGGATCGTTGTTTTTGATTTTTTTTAAATAGTTCCAAAACAAAAACAAAAACTTATAAAAACAGTAATTACTGCTCCAAGAAATAGAGGAAATCAGCTCCAGCACTAAAAAAAAACTCAAGAAAAGGAGCAGCTCTTACAACCACGATTCTCTCCTGTCCACCATATAACTTATATGTGTTTTGCTACAGTTAGAATTAGTTTATTTGTAATAAATAGTAGTTCATATTAAGTGCAGAAACCTGGTTGATGTTTTCTGTTAACCTGAATCCTTCAGGTAGGTAAGTTGGGGAGTTTGAGTAATTTGATTAAATGTTTAACTTATGCGGTGAGTCCAGAAGTAGTAGGTCTTGAGTTGACACAATTTCCCAAGTGGGCCATTACAACAGACAAATCACCAATTTAAGATTCTACCCTGTAACTCCCTGTGCTCTGCTCATACACCACATAATTCCCTCAGTTCATGTCATATCACTCCCCTATATTCGTTCACCAATTGTTGCTATTATAATTTTAATAAACTTTCTTTGTGTCATGAACAGAAAGGACAGTGTCACCGCACCATGTTAGGAATGACCTTGAAACTTGTTTAAATGATGTGTAATTTATTGCCAGACAAACTTGTGGTAGTTAATTTATTACAGCATTGTCTTGATATCTGCCACAGTGGCTCAGTAGTTATCACTGCTGCCTCACAGTGGCAAGGACACGGGTTCCATTGCAACTTTGGGTTACTGTCTGCATGGAGTTTTTGCACTTTCTTACCGTGTTTTATTTTTCTTTATTCATTCGGGGATGAGGGTGTCGGTGGCTACGCCAGCATTTACCGCCCATCCCTAACTTATGGGTCAACCACATTGCTGTGGGTCTGGAGTCACATGTAGGGCAGACCGGGTAAGGATGGCAGTTTCTTCCCTAAAGGACGTTAGTGAACCAGATGGACTTGTGCTGACAATTGGCAATGGATCCACGGTCATGATTAGACTCTTAATTCCAGACATTTATTGAATTCAAATTCCACCATCTGCCACGGTGGGATTCTAACCCAGGTCCCCAGAACATTACCTAGGTCTCTGGATTAACAGTCCAGCGATAATACCACTAGGCCATTGCCTCCCCATGAGTGTCTGCACAGACACCCTCTGGGTGCTCCGATTTTCTCCCACAGTCTGAAGGTGTGCATGCTAAATTCCCCATAGTGTCCTGGGATGTACAGGTCAGGTGGATTACCCATAGCAAATGCATGATTACAGGGGTAGGGTGGGGGTATGGGTGGGATAGTCTTTGGACTATCTTCCCGCACTATGAGTCATTATAAAACATAAAGGAATTGGAACCTTCAATAAAACAAAACTGTGCTACTCACAATAGAGTTTAATAGTATGATTCATAAGATTTGTGCTATCCTGATGTGTTTGAGAGTGAATGGATTGTCTGCTAGAACTTTGACTTATAGGCATCTGTGCTGGTTTAGCTAACTGTAACCATTTCAGCTGTGTCATGACTTGTTCTGTTATGTTACAATTAGTCTGGGAGAACCAGAGCCAGCTAGGGAATATCAGTCAGGACTACTGCTCTTAAATGGTGTCCACTAATGGCGATGGCCTAGAACTAATATGGTTAAATAGTAATCAAAGGCCCAGGTAGTGTTCTGGGGATCTGGGTTCAAATCCCACCATGGTAGGTGGAATTCAATAAAAACTTGGAACTAAGAGTCTGATGACAACCATGAAACCATTGCTGATTGTCAGGAAAACCCCATCTGATTTGCTAATGTCATCTAGGGAAGGAAACTACCACCCTTACATGGTCTGGCCTACATGTGACTCCAGATCTACAACAATGTAGCTCATTCTTCACAATTAGAAAAGGGCAATAAATGCTGGCCTAGTCAGTAATGCACATATCCTGTGGAATGATTTTGTTTACAAAAAAAAAACACAGAAATACATGGGGTTATCAGCTATTGGAAAGCCTGCCAACATTTACTCAAAGTGAATAACAGCTGTTCAGTCGATCTACTGATAGATGGCTAATTGCAATGTAAGTTAGGCATACATGTAAGACATATAAACTGTTGTTCTTAAAATCCCTCAGTCATTCAGTGGGCTTTCATACAGCAACATCTTGCATTCATATAGCATCTTCATCACAAAGAAACAGGTGTAATAAAAGATAGATCAGCTTAATTAACAGCAGGGTATTAAAGAAGTTTTTAAACATAATTAAGTTTTGGATGGAGTTCCACAGAGTAGGGCCAAGGTAGTTGAAAAGGGAGAGGGGCAGGTTACTTAAGAAATCATGGGGAGCAGGGATAAACTAGGGGTATAATAGTGGAGAAAATTGGAGCAAAAAATTGTGCATGTCCATGGAGGGCTTCTAGAGAACAAAAAAGTTTTTAAATCCAATGAAGGGAACTGGACTCAGTGTATGTCAGTGAATAATGGAATAATAGCAAATGGAACTTTTTTGCAGGATGGGAAGTGTATGGCAGTGTTTTGGACAATCTGGAGTTTAGAATGGGAAACCTAATAAGAGACAGAATAAGAATGTGCAGGTGTGGAATGTCAAGTGTATATATAAAGGTTTCAGTGATAGAGGCTCAAAATGTCAACAGACAATGTTGGAGTATGTGGTCTTGGTGCAAAGAGCTTAAAGCTCTTCTTTGAACAGTGCCGAGGAAGTTGAGACGTGGTAAGAAAATAACTTACTTAGATGTGTTTCTGCTAGAGTCAGTACAGTTAATGGAGGTATGCTTAATTCAAAAAGGAATTGGCACAATGACAAAATGTAATCTAAATAATCTAATTCAAATATTCGAAAAAAGCAACCATTGTTGACGCCATTTGAATAGTATCAGTATTCGGTAAATAGGAAGTGCTGAGTCTGAAGTAAATGTACTTTCCATTCCCACTGCTATATCTTGAGTTTCACTGTTGACTCCTTTGGTAAATAATGTTGCTGTGATAAGAAACCTGGTAAAATATCAAAGCAAACTGGCAAGTCCAACATGAACACCAGGAGTGGATGTCACTTTGCAATATTGCAAAATCCCATGAGTTAATATAAAGGAGCAAGGGAAGATTTTCATAGCATGCTGGCCAATATTTATCTCACAACAGAAAGCAGACTATATAGTCATAGAACAGAGAACAGTACAGCACTGTACAGGCCCTTCGGCCCACGATGCTGTGCTGACCTATTATCCGACTCTAAGATCAAACTACCTGCGTACCCTACATTTTACAATCATCCATGCGCATATCCAAGAGTCGCTTAAATGTCCCTAATGTATCTGACCCCACTACCACTTCCAGCAGCGCATTCCACACACCCACCAATCTGTGTAAATAACCTACCTCTGCCATCTCCCCTATACCTTCCTCCAATCACCTTAAAATTATGCCCCCTCGTGATAGTCATTTCCACTCTGGGAAAAAGTCCCTGGCTATCCACTCTATCCATGCCTCTCATCATCTTGTACACCTCTATCAAGTCAGTTCTCATCCCTCTTTGCTCCAATGAGCAAAGCCCTAGCTCCCTCAACCTTTCGTCATAAGACCTGCCCTCCAGTCCAGGCAGCATCCTAGTAAATCTCCTCTGCACCCTCTCTAAAGCTTCCACATCGTTCCTATAATGAGGCAACCAGAACTGAACACAATATTCCAAGTGTGGTCGAACCAGGGTTTTATAGAGCTGCAGCATTACCTCTGCCAAAGAAAGCCAAAACATCATATGCCTTCTTAACAGCCCTATCAAACTGGGTAGCAACTTTGAGCAATCTATGGACATAGACCCAAGATCCCTCTGTTCCTCCACACTGCTAAAAATCCTGCCATTAACTCTGTATTCTGCATTCAAATTCGACCTTCCAAATGAATCACTTCACACTTTTCCATTGAATTCCATCTGCCACTTCTTTGCCCAGCTCTGCATCCTGTCAATGTCCTGTTGCAACCTACAACACAGCCTTCCATGCTATTCACAACTCCACCAACCTTCGTGTCATCGGCAAACTTACTAACCCACCCTTCCACTTACTCATCCAAATCATTTACAAAGATCACAAACAGCAAGGGTCCCAGAACAGATCTGTGCGGAATACCACTGGTCACCAAGCTCTAGGCTGAATACTTTCCATCTACAGAGACAACGCAGTGTGGAGGTGGAGGAACACAGCAGGTCAGGCAGCATCAGCGGAGCAGGAAAGCTGATTTTTTTGGGTTGGGAACCTTCTTCAGAACTGGGGAGGGAAAAGGGAGCTGAGAAATAAATAGAGGGAGGAGGGGTGGGGCTGGAGAAAGGTAGGGGGATGGTGATAGGTGGATACAGGTAAGGAGTGGTGGGGATTGGTCAGATGGGAAGGCTGGGGCAGATAGGTGTGAGAGAAGATGGACAGGTTGTGTCAGGTCAAGGAGGCGAGAGGGAGGATGGATGGGGCTGGGGAAAGGTGGTTGAGGTGGTGATAAGTGGATGCAGGTAGGGGGTAGCGGGGAATTGGTTGGTGAGATGGGACAGGGGATAGGTGGGGAAGATGACAGACAGGTTGTGTCAGGTCAAGGAGGCGGGTACGAGAGGCAGGTTTGGACGTGGGATGAGGCTGGGGATGGGGATATTTTAAAACTGTGAATTCTATGTTCAGGTCATCGGGCTGTAGGCTCCCAAGGTGAAATATGAGGTGTTGCTCCTCCAGTTTGCGTATGGCGTCACTGTGGCACTGGAGGAGCATGTCATGAAGGGAGTGGGAAGGGAAGTTAAAATGGCTAACAACCGGAAGGTGTTGTCGATTATTGCATACGGAGTGCAGATGTTCCATGAAATGGTCCCCAAGTCTGCGCTTGGTCACACCGATATAGGGAAGGCCACATTGGGATAGCAGAGACAGTAGACCAGGTTGGAGAATGTACAGGTGAACCCCTGTCGGATATGGAAAGTTTGCTTTGGGCCTTGGATGGAGGAGAGCGGGGAGGTTTAGGGGCAGGTTAGCACTTCCTGCAGTTGCAGGGAAAGGCGCCAGGTGTAGTGGGGTTGGTGGGGAGTGTGGAACGGACGAGGGAGTCATGGAGTGAGCGGTCCCTATGAAAGGGAAATAGGGGTGGGGAGGGAAATATCTCTGTGGTTGTGGGGTCAGATTGTAGGTGGTGAATGGCGGAGGATGATACACTGGATGCAGAGGTTGGTGAGGTGGTGTGTGAGGACCGGGGGACCCTGTTCTTATTTTTGTTGGGTGGGGGAGGGTTTGAGAGCAGAAGTGTGGGAAATGCAAGAGATAGAACAATACAGCGCAGAACAGGCCCTTCGGTCCTCGATGTTGCGCCGACCTGTGAACTAATCTAAGCCCATCCCCCTACACTATCCCATCATCATCCATATGCTTATCCAAGGACTATTTAAGTGCCCCTAATGTAGCTGAGTTAACTACATTGGCAGGCAGGGCATTCCACGCCCTTACCACTCTCTGAGTAAAGAACCTGCCTCTGACATCTGTCTTAAATCTATCACCCCTCAATTTGCAGCTATGCCCCCTCGTACTAGCCGACGTCATCATCCTAGGAAAAAGACTCTCACTGTCCACCCGATCTAATCCTCTGATCATTTTGTAGGTCTCTATTAAATCCCCTCGTAGCCTTCTTCTCTCCAATGAGAACAGACCCAAGTCCCTCAGTCTTTCCTCATAAGACCTTCGCTCCAGACCAGGCAACATCCTGGTAAATCTCCTCTGCACCTTTTCCAAAGCTTCCACATCCTTCCTGTAATGGGGCGACCAGACTGCACGCAATATTCCAAGTGAGGCCGCACTAGCGTTTTGTACAGTTGCAGCATGACATCACGGCTCCGCAACTCAATCCCTCAACCAATGAAACCTAACACACCGTATGCCTTCTTAACAGCACTATCAACCTGGGTGGCAACTTTCAGGGATCTATGTACCTGGACACCAAGATCCCTCTGCACATCCACACTACCAAGAATCTTTCCATTGACCCAGTATTCTGCCTTCTTATTATTCTTCCCAAAGTGCATCACCTCACATTTATCTGCATTGAACTCCATTTGCCACCTTTCAGCCCAATTCTGCAGTTTATCCAAGTCTCCCTGCAACCTGCAACATTCTTCCACACTGTCCACCACTCCACCGACTTTAGTGTCATCTGCAAACTTACTAACCCATCCACCTATGTCTGTGTCCAAGTCATTTATAAGAATGACAAACAGCAGTGGTCCCAAAACAGATCCTTGTGGCACACCACTAGTAACCGGACTCCAGGCTGAATATTTTCCATCAACCACCACTCTTTGGCTTCTTTCAGAAAGCCAGTTTCTAATCCAAACTGCTAAATCTCCCTCAATCCCATGCCTCCGCATTTTCTCCAATAGCCTACCATGTGGAACCTTATCAAAGGCTTTACTGAAGTCCATGTACATCACGTCAACTGCCCTACCCTCATCCACATGCTTGGTCACCTTCTCAAAAAACTCAATGAGGTTTGTGAGACACGACCTGCCCTTGACGAATCCATGTTGACTATCTCCAATCAAATTGTTGCTTGCTGGATGATTATAAATCCTATCTCTTCTAATCCTTTCCAAAACTTTTCCTACAACAGATGTAAAGCTCACTGGTCTATAATTACCTGGGTCATCTCTACTGCCCTTCTTGAACAAGGGCACAACATTTGCAATCCTCCAGTCCTCTGGTACTAAACCTGTAGCCAATGACGACTCAAAGATCAAGGCCAAAGGCTCCGCCATCTCCTCCCTAGCGTCCCAGAGAATCCTCGGAAAAATCCCATCCGGCCCAGGGGATTTATCTACCTTCACACCTTCTAGGATTGATAACACCTCCTCCTTACTAACCTCAATCCTTTCAAGTCTAATAGCCCGTATCTCAGTCTTCTCCTCTACAATATTCTCCTTTTCCCGAGTGAAAACAGATGAGAAATATTTGTTTAGCACCTCTCCGATCTCCACAGGGTCCACACACAACTTCCCACTTCTGTCTTTGACTGGCCCTATTCTTACCCTAGTCATCATTTTATTCCCCACATACCTTTAGAAAGCTTTAGGGTTCTCCTTAATTCTACCTGCTAATGACTGCTCATGTTCCCTCCTTGCTCTTCTTAACTCTCTCTTTAAATCCTTCCTAGCTAATCTGTAACTCTCCATCGCCTCATCTGAACCATCTCGTCTCAATGTCACATAAGCCTCCCTCTTCCGCTTAACAAGAGATACAATTTCTTTTGTAAACCAAGGTTCCCTTACCTTATCACTTCCTCCCTGCCTGACAGGGACATACCTATCAAGGACACGCAATATCTGTTCCTTAAACCAGCTCCACATTTTGATTGTCCCCATCCCCTGCATTTTGCTACCCCATTCTATCCCTCCTAAGTCTTGCCTAATCGCATTATAATTGCCTTTCCCCCATCTATAATTCTTGCCCAGTGGCATGTTCCTATCCCTTTCCATCGCTAAACTAAACGTAACCGAATTATGGTCACTCTGTCCAAAGTGCTCACCTACCACCAAATCAAACACCTGGCCTGGTTCATTACCAAGTACCAGATCCAGTGTGGCCTCCCCTCTTGTCGGCCCTTCGACATACTGTGTCAGGAAACCCTCCTGCACACATTGGACAAAAACCGATCCATCCGACGTACTAGAGTTATAGCATTTCCAGTCAATGTTGGGGAAGTTAAAGTCTCCCATAATGACCACCTTGTTCCTTTCACTCCTGCCCAGAATCGTTTTGCCAATCCTCTCCTCCACATCCCTGGAACTTTGCGGAGGCCTATAAAAAACTCCCAGCAGTGTGACCTCCCCTCTCCTGTTTCTGACCTCAGCCCATACCACCTCAGTAGACGAGTCCTCGTTAAAAGTTCTTTCAGCCACCGTTATACTGTCCTTGACTAACAAAGCTACACCTCCCCCTCTTTTACCACCTTCCCTGATCTTTATGAAAGATCTAAACCCTGGAACCTGCAACATCCATTCCTGACCCTGCTCTATCCACGTCTCCGAAATGGCCACAACATCGAAGTCCCAGGTACCTATCCATGCTGCAAGCTCACCTACCTTATTCCGGATACCCCTGGCGTTGAAGTAGACACACTTCAAACCAGCCTGCTGTCTGCCAGCACACTCCTGTGATGGTGAAATCCTGTCCATGTCCTCCCTACTCTCATCCCCCTGTGTACTGGAACTACACCACAGGTTCCCATGCCCCTGCTGAGCTAGTTTAAATCCACCCGAATAGCACTAGCAAATTTCCCACCCAGGATATTAGTACCTGTGGTTGAGGGCATTTTGATTTTTTACAGGTGAACACCAGTCGGATATTGAGGTGGTGGAGGGTTGTTTCTCAGACTGGAAGCCTGTGATCAGCAGTGTTCTGCAGGGATTGGCGCTTGGTCCACTGTTGTTTATCATTTATATAAACGATCTGGATAAGAATTTAGGAAGCATGGTTATAAGTTTGCGGATAATACTAGTATTGGTGGTACAGTGGACGGTGAAGAAGTTTATCTAAGATTACAAAGGGATCTTGATCAATTCGGTCAATGGGCTGAGGAGTGGCAGATGGAGTTTAATTTAGATAAATGCAAGGTGTGGCATTTTGGTAAGACAAAAAAGGGTAGGATTTATACAGTTAATGGTAGGGTCCTGGATAATGTTGTCGGACAGAGAGATCTAGGGGCTGAGGTACGTAGTTCCTTGAAAGTTGCATCACAGGTAGACAGGGTGGTTAAGAAGGCATTTAGCATGCTTCCCTTCATTGCTCAGAACATTGTGTTGGGATGTCATGTTGAGGTCGTACGGGACGTTGGTGAGACCACTTTTGAAGTACTGTGTACAGTTCTAGTCACTCTGCCATAGGATGGGTGTTATTAAATTGGACAGGGTTCAGAAAAGATTTACAAGGATGTCGTCAGGACTGGAGGCTTTGAGTTAGAAGGAAAGGCTGGATAGGCTGGGTCTTTTTTCACTGAAATGTAGAAGATTGAGGTGTGGCCTTACAGGGGTTTATAAAATCATGACAGGCATAGATAAGGTAAGTAGCAAAGGTCTTTTCCCTAGGGTAGGGCAGTTCAAAACTAGGGTGCATATTTTGAAGGTGAGAGGAGAAAGATTTAAAAAGGACCTGAGGGGCAACTTTTTCACACAGAGGGTGGTTCGTATGTGGTATGAACTATCAGAGGAAGTGGTAGATGCAGATACAGTTACAACATTTAATAGACATTTGGACGGGTACATGAATAGGAAAGGTTTAGAGGGATATGGGTCAAACCAGGCAATTGAGACTTGTTAAGTTTGGGAAACTTGGTTGGCTTGGACGAGTTAGACCAAAGGATCTGTTTCCATGCTATATGTTTCTATAACTAAATAATCATTAGCAAGATAATTATTATGCACTGGTCAGTCTAAACTTAACATGCACTCCGTTTTTAAGAAGAAAATACAATTTCTACTAGATGCTTTCCCCACAGTCTCATGTGGGAGTCAGGAATGAAGTCATTTCTTGCCTTTGAAACTGATTGCACTAGGTAGTAATGTGATGAGTCACCTTTAAACAAAGCCCTTTTGGAGTGATACTGTTACGTTAATTTCTGCATTCCAATTATTTCAGCTGTAAATTCCATTCCTCTGATAACACTCTCATTTCCTTCTATAACATTAGCTTTCACAATCAAAAGACAAAAAACTAATAATTAAACAGTCTTACAATGTGACAACATAGTGTGGAGCTGGAGGAGCACAGCAGGTCAGGCAGCATTAGAGGAATAGGTAAGTCGACGTTTTGGGTCAGGACCCAGTTCTGAAGAAGGGTCCTAACTCGAAACACCGACTTTCCTACTCCTCTGATGCTGCCTGACCTGCCGTTTTCCTCCAGCTCCATACTGTGTTGTCTCTGACTCCAGCATCTGCAGTTCTTGCTATCTCCGAGTCTTACAATGTGATAATGTTTCCTCTACAGGTTTGTGGCCAATTGGCCTCCTTCCTCAGGGTAGTTACTTAATTAGACTGTGAACAGGAGGGGGTGACCTTTTATTGGCTACCTTTCAGAAGATTTGAAATATTGGCTCACCTCAGACCTTTGTGGAGTGAGGAGTCAAAAATGGCCCTGATTCCTGACGTTTTCAAACAGAATAAAGTTATGGCCCACATACTTAATATCAGTAACATACGCTTGGTGTACAGGGCAAAATTTCAAAATTAACTGCTGACAAATAACTTAAAATATTATAAATAACGAGTATAACAAACTACTTCAGGAGGACATGGACTGAAGAAATGGACAGACGCTTGGCAAATTACAATTAACTCAGAAAAGTGTGAAGATTACAGTTTGATAGAATGGTCAGAGGTACTTTAACTAAACAGTTTAATTGTAAAAAGTGCAGTAACAGACAGACTTGGCAGTGCACGTATACATACCTCTGACGGTAGCAGGACAAGCTGGCAAGCCTGTTTCTTTTTATTTAAAAAGCAGATAAGCTTCTCGGGGACTGGGGCGAAATCCTGGAACTCCCTCAAAACAATGCTGTCGGCACACACACCATGCGGACTGCAGTAGTTCAAGAGGTGGTTCACTATTATTTTCTTCACAGCAATTAGGAGGCAATGGCTACTGGTATTAAACGCTGGACTGTTAATCCAGAGACCCAGATAGTGTTCTGGGGACCTGGTTCGAATCCCATCACAGCAGATGGTAGAATTTAAATTCAACTAAAAAAAAGTCTGGAATTCAGAGTCTAATGATGATCATGGATCCATTGTTGGATTGTTGGAAAAACCCATCTGGTTCACTAACGTCCCTGAGGGAAGGAAATAGCCATTCTTATTTGATCTGGCCTACAGATGACTCCAGATTCACAGCAATGTGGTTAACTCTTACCTGCCCCCTGGGCAATTAAGGATGTGTGATAAATGCTGCCTAGCCAGTAATGCCCACATCCCACAAATGAATAAAGAAAACAAAATTAGGTATTGACTATCTGCACATTAACACTTCTGTGATATGCCAGTGATACTCACAACTCATGAACAAATAAAAAAAACTTTATCTGGGGGAGCTGCCAGAAAAACTTCTGGTATTTCACTTTCCCAACTGGCAGGAGTACACACAATGGCAGCAACCAAAGAATTTAGCTGCTGACATCAAATGCAAGATTGAAACCTTATGTCATTTGATATGGTTAAAAGAAAGTTAGAGTCTGGCATATCTCTGGAAACATACCCTAAGAATAGTCAGCAATTTGAAGCAAAAATCAGGGTAGAACACTGGTTTTTTTTTATTAAACTGAATTTTTCTAACACTGTTCAGCAGTTTTGAAATATTTCAGAACTCTGAAATGGACAACATGAATAATATTGCTGTCGCAGGTGCAAGTGTCCCATTTCTGCAAGATTTTATTACAATACCAGAAAGCAGTTTGGAATGTCCTTTACTTTCTGAGATTGCAAGGCTTAGTACAACAAGTCTTGTGTGAATGGGGCCAGTAGTGAAACCTCTCAATTACACAAACTAGAGACTGTATCTTGCCTGCCAAACACAGAAAGCAAAAAAAAACTGTTGGCTGAACCTGAGAGACTCGATGTAACTATTTTATAGTTAAGTGTAGTATCCAGGAAAATGACAACAAAGCTGCAAAGATGCTTTCAAAACTGCAATGAAAGCCAGAAAAACCCTGAAAGCCCTGGGTACAAAACCTATGTTACAATTGGCATCCATGTCCCTGGGTTTGGAATGAAACAAATCCCTCTGGGTCCCTTTCCCTTGTCATTTTTCAGAAGCTGGCACCGCAGGTCAGGCAGCAACTTAGGAGTTCACATAAAGATAATGTTTCAGGTTCATAACTTATCAGAATTGCTGAGTTGAGATCAGAGCTAAGGTGACACAATAGAGAGGTTGAAAACAACAAATGCTAGACATCACAACGGATCAGACAGCATCCATGGAGAGACAGCAAGTTAACGTTTGGAGTCTAGATGACCCTACAGGCATAGCTGAAGCGATCGCCTGTTTTGAGTATAGATTCTAGCATCCACAGTAATTTGCTCCTACAGTAGAGAGGTTACTAGTGATTATCCAGAGGGCTGAATTAATGATCTACAGACAGGCATTCTAAACTTAACACAGCAGTTGGGGAATTTGTATTTAATTAATAAATCTCTGAAAAGACAGCTAGTGTCAGTAATGGTGACCATGGAATGAATGGATTGTTGTAAAAATCCATCTGTTTTTTGTTCATGTCCTCTGGAAGAGGAAATTTGCTGTCTTTACCCAGTCTGGCTTAAATGTGACTATTAGACCCAAGACAGTGTTTTGAACTGCTCTCTGAAATCTTCTCATAAGCTAGTTGTATTCAAGAAAGTAGCTGTTCATCATCTTCAAGGAAAATTAGGGTTGAAGACCACATTAATCAACAAGTTCCTGACTTGCCGTTGAAACTCCTAGACAAATAGCCACAAATAACCAAAAAAGAGACAGGGAACAAAACCCTGTGGCTTAAGGATACCAAAGTTTCGATTGTAGAGTTGAGTCTTGCTTTCAATGCTCTCTGGCTATAGTCACTTTGTAATAGTTAACTATCAACAGTGTAACCAAGGTGTAACAACACTGTCCCATTAAAATTTGAACTAGATAGATACTTTTGTTTTTTGTGCTGTACTCCTTCGATCCCTCCAAAGGCAAACATTTGACAATGGTCAGATATGAATTGCTAAACTCCTTTATTTCACAATACTCAGAGCAATACTCTGATTGAAGTCTCTTATTTCAATCAGTACACTTGTTATTATATAGTAACATGAAATATTACATGTTCCCTGCAGCAAGTCAGTTTGCCGGACAAATGAAAAATATACTAATTTCACTACTCATCCCCTCCACCATGCTAACATTGAGCCTTTTCCAGGTCTATCCTACAGTCTTTGTTTCAAAATCTGACTACTTACTGTCTTTTATCACTCGCTGTTCATAACTAGGTAAGAATCCAAGACATTGTAAACAATGGATAATGTACGTGTGTGGAGGGGACGGGTGGGGACGTGGGGTGTTTGCTGATTGCTGGAGGAAGGTAAGATCACATTATTTGCGGCCTTTGGGGAAAACAATTAACACCATTAATATATTAACTGTTGTCCCTCAGTATGTTTTCCCCTAATAGCGTATGAATAAACCATGCTTCAAAATATTTGAGCAATAACTGTTCCATTCAAAATCTCTCAGTGAAAAAATTCCAAAACACAAGTAGTCCCATCCAACAATCACATGCATTGGTACTAACTTCCACCGGCTCACTGTCCCGTAACACGTAAACCAAAATTACAATTTACGAGCTTTTTTATGACCGTGCGTACTTGTGAAACTTTCTGAGATCCTAAAGTAAGATGAATAAAGCTCAATGTCAGCCAATATTTATTTAAGTGTATTTGAAGGTGTGACAGTCCCTGGCTGTTCTCCAGTATCTTGTGCAAGTTGCTATTTAGTTACAATGGACATAAAAAGATGCCTTGTTAAGATGATTCACAACAGCTTAGCCCACCGTCCTGTAATCTCTTGGGGGAAACCAAAAATAGGTAACAATCCAAGAGAGGTATGGGGTGAGGTGGTGGTGGGCGATGGAAATGTACAAAATTGCTCACTGACTTAATTAAACAATGAAAATTAGTACAATGACTGTAATTTACATTACTGAGTATTCTATTTATTTTTTACATAATGTGATCTCCACCCAGCTAGAAATTAAAACAGATCAGCTCTTTTGTTGAGGCTTTGCATGAATCACTACCGCCATGAGCCAGAACTGGTTTCCTATGTCTACTGTACTCTGGGATAAAAGATATTTTTAATCAAATTCTTGTGTAACTTATTCACATAGTACAGAATCTTCCTAGTACCTGAATGATGTGGATAATGGCAAGAAAGTTGGCGCATCATATAAGACCATAAGACCATAAGACATAGGAGTAGAAGTAAGGCCATTTGGCCCATCGAGTCCACTCCGCCATTTAATCACGGCTAATGGGCATTTCAACTCCACTTACCCACACTCTCCCCATAGCCCTTGATTTCTTGCGAGATCAAGAATTAAGCTCAGCAGTGAGGCTCTCCCTGCCACAGACAGCAAGATGTCCCATTTCCAACCAACTGCTGATTGGCGAGATGAGATTCTTACTTAGTTAAGCAGCAATCATTGGAGTCACATCTTGACCAGGCCATGTAAGGCCAGGTAAAGATAGCAGATTTCCTTCCCCAAAGGGCATTAGTTAAACATTTATTTTTAAGCAGGGATTATAGTTTCATGACACCATTACTGAGACTAGTTTAGTATTCCAGATTTTGTTAATTGAATTTAAATTGTACCAGCTGCTATTGTGGAATTTGAATCGATATACGCAGAACATTAATCTGGACCTTCTACCTATTGTTTACTAGCCCAGTGTCATTACCACGAACACCACTGAGAAGTTTCGAGCCAGTTATCATTTTTGCAAACCTGCTCTTGACCTTTTCCAAAATGTATTATCTACAATGTGAAGGGACTAAAACTGGCCATAGACTGACAATTGAAGTCTAATCAAAGTGCAAAATTATGGATGGAACCTCGCCATATCCTGAATGACACAGGCTATAAGAATTGCATGAGCAGTTGGGCAAGGCCTTAACTGACATTGGGAGCAACAAGTTGCAAATTCCAACTAAGTACCCAATGTCAATAGGAGATTCTTGCTAGTGACCAGTGAGAAGTCTAATAACACGGATTATCATTCACACACACAGAATCCCTATAGTGTGGAAGCAGGCCACTTGGCCCACCAAGTCCACACCGACCCTTCAAAAAGCATCCCACCTATATCCATCCCCCACCCTATCCCTGTACCCCTGCATTTCCAATGGCTAATCCACCTAGCCTGCATATCCCTGGACACTATGGGCAATTTAGCATGGCCAATCCACCTAACCTGCACATTTTTGGTCTGTGGGTGGATACCGGAGCACCTGGCAGAAACCCATGCAGACAAGGGGAGAATGTGCAAACTCCACACGGACAGTGGGCCAAGGGTGGAATCAAACCTGGGTCCCTGGCACTGTGAGGCAGCAGTACTAACCACTGAGCCACCTGCCAATCAGGGTTCAAATCCACCCTCAGATGACTGCCTGTGTGGAGTTTGCACATTCTCTCTGTGTCTGCGTGGGTTTCTGCCAGGTGCTCTGATTTCCTCCCACAGTACGAAGATGCACAAGTTAGGTAGATTGGCCAAGCTAAAATTGCCCATAGTGTCCAGAGGTGGAAGTTAGGTGGATTAGCCATGGGAAATGCAGGGTTACAGGGTAAGAGTATGAGGTTGGGTCTGGGTGGAATGATCTTCAGAGAGCCGGTGTAGACTTGTTGGGCCGAATGGCCTGTTTCCACACTATAGGGATGCTATGATCCATTATCACCCTCATTATTACTTAATCTCTTTTCATTAATACGTACTGCCTAGTCTAGCACTGCTGAATTGAAACTAGATGCCAAGAATTCCTGTGGGTCATGGCAAATCCAACTTGCCACTTGCTCCTCTGGACGTCCATTTTAGAAATCTGGCACTACAGTCACAGGTCACAGTCCCTGAAGCTACAAGCATCCCATGTCCAAAGATATAGGTATCCAACACGTCCATCTTTACACATTTCTGATCCACTTGTAGTATGCTTCTGCACTTTAATGAAGCTCTTTGTAGCACACTAGCATCTCTCATTGAAATGCTGCTGCAAGGAGACTATTTATGTTGGGACAGGAAGAACCAGGCTGCATCTCTAGCCTAGATAACAAGCATGGGGCTGGATGAACACAGCAGGTCAAGCAGCATCATAGGAGCAGGAAAACTTGACGTTTCGGGCCTAAACCCTTCATCAGAAATGGGGGAGGGGAAGAGGGTTCTGAAATAAATAGGG
>JAHRHZ010000211.1:354774-376278 GCA_024137785.1 Ginglymostoma cirratum | reverse complement strand
TTTCCTGCTCCTATGATGCTGCTTGACCTGCTGTGTTCATCCAGCCCCATGCTTGTTATCTCGGATTCTCCAGCATCTGCAGTACCTTTTATCTCTGCATCTCTAGCCTACTTGCTTGCTTCCTTAGCACTCACTCACTTAGTAACTATGTAGATACTCACAGCACTCTTGCCTTGCCTTACATTGCCTTTTAGCTCTTTACCCCCTCAGCCAGAGATAACAGGCACAAGTTTGTCTTTACGTGCCTTTCTGCACAGACACAAAGCCAAGAAGCTTGTCATGAGATAAAAGGTACTGCAGATGCTGGAGAATCCGAGATAACAAGCATGGGGCTGGATGAACACAGCAGGTCAAGCAGCATCATAGGAGCAGGAAAGCTTGACGTTTCGGGCCTAGACCCTTCATCAGAAATGGGGGAGGGGAAGAGGGTTCTGAAATAAATAGGGAGAGAGGGGGAGGCGGATAGAGGATGGATAGAGGAGAGGATAGGTGGAGAGGAGGCAGACAAGTCGAAGAGGCGGGGATGGAGCCAGTAAAGGTGAGTGTAGGTAGGGGGGTAGGGAGGATTGTCAGCAGTCATCAGTAGAGGGAGTGTACATGCGCGGCACCATGTAATATCAATCCCACACGCCAAGAGTGTATGTGGTCAAAAGACAGCTATTTGCTTGAAGCACATGCAATAACTCAAAGTCTAAAGGGACTAGTCCTCCGTCAAGTCAAAGTAGAAAACCCTTCAGTCAGGAGGTCTTAGCACAGTAATTCAATGGCAGCCTCTGATATCATTACTGGATATGGGTGTGGTAATTCGGTCACTTGGTGCAGTCAAGGTGAGGATTCTTTCCTCACAGGGGCAAGGAGTCAAAAGTTGGGACCTTCACAACCTAATTTGGCTGCTCTGTCCAATTATGGGCTGAATTCTCCCAAAATGAGAGAAAGGGTGAATTATACTGAATATTGGATATGTCCCAAAAGTCAATTCTGACTGATGTTAAGGACCAGACCAAACTCCCTCAAAATATATCAAGGAGCTAACTCAGACCCTTACTTTTATCTTATTTAAAGGCAAATGTAAGGCACTGCGTTCTTACACCACGGATAGAATACAGACAAAAAAGAAGCATTGTCATAACTTTAACTTTATCAAAATACTTAACAACTATTTAACTACTACTCATCAACTGTTCCAATGTAACAGCATTCCACAAACACAGCCTTGACAGATTTCCCTCACTTGCTGTCTCCAGTCCAGAATGAATCTAGCAGCCGAGACAGAACTCAAGCTTTTGCATCAGCTGAGAGAAAGCTATAACGAGCAGCTTCAACTCCAAAACCCCGCTTCAACAACTGAAAGCAAAAACTAAAACCCTGGGTCTGTGTAAGCCTGACTCCACCCAATCATGCTTCTTTTGTCTAATTGAAATAAGCTAAAATCTACTTAAAACTACATTTCATCATACTGACAAAACATTGCCAACTCTGAAATCCACTAAGTTAAAAACAGACCAGCAATGGAACCTGGAAGATCAAGAATTCAGATATAAACTGACTAAGCTTGTCCATTCTACTCTGAAGAAGGGACTCTGGACTCAAAATGTTGACTCTGCTTTCTCTTCACAGATGCTGCTAGACCTGCTGACTTTCTGTTTCTGTTTCAGATTTCTATCAACCACAGTTCTTTGTTTATTTTAAGTTTATACATTTATGTTTCATGCACCACGAGGCAAATTAATGCATTTACGCTATACTTTGTAACACATTCATTTCCAGCGCTTCAGTAAAATAAATAAACAACATGAGGTGAGGGGACCAACAAGAGGGAAGAAGATACTTGATCTCATCCTTTCCAAGCTGCTGGCTGCAGATGCATCTGTCCTCAACAGTATTGACAAGAGTGACAACCGTGTAGTCCTTACGGGCACAAAGTCCCACCTTCACATTGAGAATACCCTCCATCACCATGCTAAATGGGACAGACTTTGAGCATGTCCAACAACTCAAGACTGGGCATCCATGAGACGCTGTGGGCCATTAATAGCAGCATTGTACTCCAGCACAAACTGCAACCTCATGGCTGGGTATATCCTCCCACTCAACTACTGCCGTCAACCCAGGCCATCAACCCTGATTCAATGGAGACAGCAGGAGGGCTTGACAGGAGGAGTACCAGGCATACCTAAAAATGTGGTGTCAATCTGGTGAAGCTACCAAACAAGACTACTTGCATGATAAACAGCATAAGTAGCAAGTGATAGAGCTAAATAATCCTACAACCAATGGATCAGATCTAAACTCTGCAGTCCTTCCATACTCAGTTGTGAATTAAACAACTCACTGGAGGAAAAGGCTCCTCAAGTATCTCCATCCTCAATGATGGAACAGCTCAACACATTAGTGCAAAAGATAACGTGAAGCATTTGCCACAATCTTCAGCAAGAAGCGCCAAGTGGTTCTGTCAGGAATGCTCAGCTCCTGACCTCATTACAGCTTTGGTTCAAACATGGACAAACAGCTAGATTCCAAAGTGAGGTGAGAGTGACAGCCTTTGACATCAAGTCTGCATTTGACTGAGTGTAGCATCAAGGAGCCCTAGGAAAATTGGAATCAATGGATATCGGGGCCAAACTCTCCATTGGTTGGAGTCATACCTGGATCAAAAGGAGATGTTTGTAGTTGTTGGAGGTCAGTCATCTCAGCTCCGGGACATCTCTACCAGGAGTCCTCAGCGTAGTGTCCTAGGCCCGAGTATTTACTGATTTATTGATCTGTTGTTGTCATATGTACCAAGATACAGTGAAAAGTGTTGTTTTCCATGCCATACAGGCAGATCGTATCATACAAAGTTCATCAGGCTTGCAGAATACAGTGTTACAGCTGCAGAGAAGGTGCAGAGAGAGAGATCAGAATTGACATGTGAGATGTCCGTTCAAAAGTCTGATAATAGTGGGCAAGAAGCTGTTCTTGAATTTGTTTGTATGTGTAATAAAACTTTAATATCTGCTGCCTAATGGACGAGGATGGAAGAGAGTATAACCCGGTGGGAGGGGTCTTTGATTATGTTAGTCACTTTCCCGATGCAGCGGGAAGTATAGATGGAGTCAACGGAAGGAAGGCTGGTTCGTGCGATGGACTGGTCCGTGTTCACGACTCTGTAGTTTCCTACGGTCTTGGGGAGAGCAGTTGCCATAGCACGCGGTGATGCATCCAGATAGGAAACTTGATGCATCTATAAAAATTTGTGGACATACTGAAGTTCCCTAGCCTTCTGAGCTAGTAAAGACATTGTTGTGCTTTCTTGGCCATCAAGTAAACATGGGTTGACCAGGACAGATTGCTGGTGATAATCACTCCCAGGAACTTGACACTCTCAATCATCTCCACCTCAGCACCATTGATGCAGACAGGGGCCTGCCCTCGACTCCACTTCCTGCAGCCATTACTAACTCCTTCGTTTTGCTGATGTTGACAGAGAGATTATTGTCTTTCCTGTATTCTGTCTCGTCGTTGTTTGAGATCTGACCTATAACGGTGGTGTTGTCAGCAAACTTGTAAATGGAGTTAGGGCGGAATTCAGTCACACGGTCCTGAATGTATAAGGAGCAAGGGGCTGAGTACGCAGCCTTGTGGTGCACTGATGTTGAGGATTATATTGGAGGAGGTGTTGTCGCCTAGTCCAACTGATGCCTATGGGTCAGGAAGTCTAGGGTCCAGTTACAGAGGCAGGGAGCAGAGACCTAAGTCTCAGACTTTAGAGATGAGATTGTTTGGAATTCTGATGTTGAAGGCAGAATGTAGTGAATAGGTAGGAGCCTGATGTAAGTATCATTGTTATCCAGATGTTTAGGGGGTGACTGTAGGGCTGGGTGGTAGAGTCTGCTGTGAACCTGTTGCGCCTGTAGGTGAATTGCAAAGGATCAAGGCAATTTGGTAGGCTGATGTTGATACGACTCATAGAACATAGAACATAGAACAATACAGTGCAGAACAGGCCCTTCAGCCCTCGATGTTGCGCCGATCTGTGAACTAATCTAAGCTCATCCCCCTACACTATCCCATCATCATCCATATGCTTATCCAAGGACTGTTTAAATGCCCCTAATGTGGCATCATGTCTAACCTCTTGACACACTTCATAATTATGGATGTCAGAGCCATCGAGCAGTAGTCATTGAGGAAGGGTGCATGCTTTTTCTTAAGCATCGAGATGATTGTGGTCTTCTTGAAGCAGATGGGGAATTCAGATCGTAGTAAGGAGAGGTTAAAGAAGTCTGCAAATACTCCTGCCAGCTGGTCTGTACTGGATATGAGTGCACAGTCAGGGTTTCCATCCAGGCCAGTTGCTTTCTCTGGGTTCACACTTGAGAAGGCTGACCTAACATCTGTCGTGGTGACTGTGGGTACAGGTTGATCTGAGGCTGAGGGGAGAGATGACATCATTTCACTGACCTTCAGTTCAAAGTGAGCATAAATGCACTGAGCTTGTCAGGTAGGAATACACTGTTGCCCACAATTCTGTTTGACTTTGCTTTGAAGCCCATAATGTCATGTAAGCCTTGCCTCAAACAACGGGTGTCCATGTGGTTGGTCTGGGTTGGTCACTGGATTCAAAACGTTAACTCTAATTTGTCTCCACAGATATTGCCAGACTGGCTGAGATTTTCCAGAATTTCTGTTTTTATTATCAAACAAAACTTGGCTCTGATCACATTTGGAAATTTCAGGGCAGAAAACCAAATGTTTGATCAAATAAGTACATTTTAAAGAGCCACTTAAAAAGGGAAGAGAAATACAATATTTTTAAAGGGCAATTGCAGAGTTTGGGGCCCAGATATTTGAAGATACAGCTGCATTCCATTAGCAGAGTGGTCTTGTGGTGCAGTTGTTGTGTCCCTACCCCTGGACTGACAGACCCAGGCTCAAGTTCCAACCCTGAACAGATTGATTAGGGAAAATAGGTAAAATTTTAAAAAAAAAAAAAAAAATGGGAATGCTGAAGAGGTCAGAATTAGAGATCTCAGACAGTTGTGAAACTAGAAGAGAGTACAGAAATAAGGTTTGCATAGCTGTGGAGGCATTTGAATAAAAGGATGTAAAGTTTAAAATCAAGACACTGCTCAACCAATTTCATATGCAATGAGCATATGTTGTTTGATTATTGCGGTCGTTTTACTTCCTTGGTTACCGAATGTTTATAACATGAATAGATGCTTGTCTTGTCCATGTGAACACAAGGTATTATTTACTAATCAGAATTAATACTCAGAATGGTGACACTTGAGCTACACCTATGGCTAGTCATTAACTTCTTTGGAACAACAATGCTGTACTAGTTTTAAATAGATCTTTATCCTAGAAAGTGGAAAGAAAGTTGAATCATACGCCACCTCATTTGATCCATAACTAAAACATTCTAGCATAACAAACCTATCTCATAAAAAAAACACAATTAATCTTGTGTGCACACTTCTAATTAGAAGATGAAAATGTCAAAAACTTAGTACTGATAAAATGTGCACTTAAATTGCATAGCCAAGAGTTCAAGTTATGTAAAACTCTTACGAAAAATAAACAGAAGTCTTCTCTTCCACTGGTCTGGGATGGATGCAAACATAGATCAAAAACATTTGATGTTAACCCAATGATTCAATATCGCAAATACAGGTTGCTTTCTTACAAGTCTCCAAATTCACTAACTTTCCTTTTCTAAATCTCTGCAATGTTTTCCTCAAATTCCCTTCTTTCTAAAAGAACTTCTGGTGGGACAGTGGGACAGTCGATGTATGAACAAGAAGGCCTTTCAACTTTAATAGCCACATCGAATGTTGTGTATTCATTCCCATGTTAATTTCCAGGAGGCTCCACTGAGTTGTTCTGAAAAGGAACACATTCTATTTTCCCTCTCAACTCCAATTCAAGATACTCATGTCAATTGTAGCCCTTCTCTTTGAAACCAGAGAATGAACCTGTGCCTCTTCTGCTCAATGACTGAGAGACACAAAACAATGCATTTATTCATTAAATGTAGCAGCAGTCTGTAACTATTGTTTTCAATTTTCTGATGAACAGTATTCTAATAGCTGCAACCATACTGTTAAAAGGATAATCAATGATTCTAAAATGTCACTCAGAAAAGTTAGCCTTTTCTGCTTATCACACAGCCACTCAGCTCCCCTCCACCATTCATATAGATAATCAGGTGATGGCTTATCTGCACTTGAAATCAACCTTTGCTCTATAACTCTTGATTTTTACTTTCCAAAAAATCCAGCTCTTATTCTAGAATTATGTCACCTCATGCTTAATGATTCCACACCATGTCAACTCTTTCAAATTGTTTTCAAATTTTAAGCACCTCTATCAGTTATCTTTGATACCCAAGGGCATACATGCCCAGGCAACTGTGCCTTCTAACTTAACATATCTGCAAACCTGGATACATGTTGCTTCATCCAAGCCAGTGATAAATATGGTGCAAAGCAGATGCCTCAAAACAAATGCTGGAGGATTACGATGAACTGCATTCCATCAATGTCTGTTTGCGCCATTTCTTACCTTCTTACCAGTTTTCTACCAGTAACAGGCTATTCTCAATTCCAGGAATAATAACTTTTGCTAATAATTTCTCGTGTGAAATCTTATTGAATGCTGTGACATAATTGCTTTATCCACCTTATTAGCGATCATGTTCATTCATCATACCCACATTCATCTAAATTTTGCATTCATCATTGCTATGAAACACAAAATTGTTGACACAGGTAACCTGTGCACCAGATCTAATGAGAGTGATCCATGTAAGTAGGGCAAATGATTTGCCACCATACCTCAGAAGCATCTACATTTACCAAACGGCATGCAACTTGGTAAACCAGGCAATTTTTAAATAAAACCTTGGCAGAGAAAATGATTGGTCTAAATAATAAGATTGGTTGCTCCAAAATAGGAAGTCCTGTGGACTGATGTAAAGAAAGAAAACTCACATTGGCAGGGCAAGCTGATTAAGAAGCTGAACTTTCTTCGGCATCAAACAGTTGTTATCAACTTCTTCCCAATTTGGTTTTGATTCAGCTGCCACCTACTGGAAAGAAGAATATTTGTCAGTTACTTACCCAACAGGGCCATTTCACTAGTTACATTTTTTTGATATTGAGGGATACATCACAGAAACAAACCCGTCAGTCCAACCCATCCATGCTGATCATAATCCCAAACTAAACTAATCTCACCTGCCCATGCTTGGCCCATATCATTCCAAACATTCCTTATTCATGTACTTAACCAAATATCTTGTAACTGTACCCACATCCCACACTTCCTCTAGAAGTTCATTCCACTGACAGTGTTAAAATATAATCTCTCTGGTAACCTTTTCTCTCAGCTTTGCCCCTTCCACACCTAGTTTGGTCATCGTCTCGCTTTGTTCATGCCCATGAACTTATCTCCCTTGTTCAGAACCCATGGTCTGGATTTTATGTGACCACATGGGGCAAAGGGAGTGGGAGAGTATAAGATCAGCCTGTCGAACCTGGATCCCCATTGTGTTATCAAAATTGACGTAGTTTGACAGCCTGTAGTCCCAGCAATAGTCACAGGTCCCAGTGTTCACTGCTAGAACTGCAAGGCTGCCAGCCATGGTACCGGCCGACAACTCACTAAAATGGAACTCCCTTCCAAGAAGTAAGAATTTAAGACTATAAAGTATGAGAGCAGAGGTAGGCCATTCCGCCCAATCTGCCTGCTCCAACAATTCAATAAGATCATAACTAATCTGATAATCAGTCTAATCAGGATTAACAGTCTAGTACCACCAGATCACTTCCTGCCTTATCTCAATTACCCTTGATTCTCTAAGGAAATTATAAATTCCTCTCTCAGCCTTAGACCATAAGATACAGGAGAAAAATTAGGCCATGTGGCGATCAAGTCTGCTCCACCATTTGATCATTTCTGATATGTTTCTCAATTTCATTCTCCTGCCTTCTTCCCATAACCCTCAATTCCCTTACTAATTAAGAACCTCTCTGTCTTACATACAATCAATGACTTGGCGTCCAGAGCCTTCTGCAGCAATCAGTTCCACAGATTCGCCACACTCTCGTTGAAGAAATTCCCATTCATCTCAATTCTAAAGGGCTGTGCTCTGAGGCTTGCTCTTGGGTCCTAGTCTCTCCTACTAGTGGGAACATCTCTATGTCCACTTTAATCAGGTCTCTCAGTATTCTACAAGTTTCAAACAGATCCCACCTCATCCTTCTAAACTCTATTTGAGTATAGACCCAGAGCCCTTCATCCCTAGAATCATTCTTGTAAACTTCCTCTGGATCATCTCCAATGCCAGCAGATCCTTCCTGAAACATGGGACCCAAAACAGAAGGTGGTGCATATATGGAATAAACCACTGCAGAAAGTGACAGAGGTAGGGACTGTCACAGCATTTAAAACACATTTAGGTAGATACAGGAATATAATGATTTAGTTTAGATTGTGAAACCTGTTTGACATGGATGAGTTGGACCAAAGGGTCTGTTTCCATCCTATATTACTCTATTACCATATTTCAGTTGTGGTCTGACCAGAGCTTTATACAGTTTCAGCCATATACCTCTGCTCTTGTATTCTAACCTTCTCAGAGTCATACAGCATGGAAACAGACCCTTCAGTTCAACCCTTCCCCACTGATCAGACATTCCAATCCGGCCTCGTCCCATTTGCCAGCATCTGTCCCATATCCCCAAATCCTGTCCTATTCATGTACCCATCCAGATGCTTTGTAGTAATTGTAATTTTGTAGTAATGTTGTAATTGTACCCATACTCATCACTTCCTCCAGCTGCTCGTTCCATACATCATGACCCTCTACGTGAAAAATGTATTTCTCGGGTCATTTTTATATTTTATCCCTCTCACCTTAAACCTATACCCTCTACTTTATATTATGGGCAGTTTTGGTCTCCTTTTCTGAGGAGGGATGCTCTTGCTTTCGAGGGAGTGCAGCGAAAGTTTACCAGGCTGATTCTGGGAATGGCAGGTCTGATGTATGAGAGATTGACTCAGTTGGAATTGGATGCAGGGGTAATGTTCCCTATGGCGGTTGTGTCCAGAACCATGGGGCACTGTATGAGGATTCAGGGTAGACGATTTAGGACGGAGATGATGAGCCTGTGGAATCCATATCCACAGGAAGTAGTTGATGCCAAAACATTGAATGTATTCGAGAGGCAACTAGATGTAGCACTTGGAACAAATAGGATCAAAGTTTATGGGGAGAAAGCAGGATTAGTCTATTGAGTTGGACGATCAACCGTGATTGTGAAGAATGGTGGAGCAGGCTCAAGGGGCCTAATGGCCTCCTGATGCTCATATCTTCTTTGTTTGGAGATAGTAGGAACTGCCAATGCTGGAATCTGAGATAGCAAGGTGTAGAGCTGGATGAACACAGCAGGCCAGGCTGCATCAGAGAGGCAGGAAAGCTGACATTTTGGGTCTGGACCCTTCTTCAGAAAATCTTCTATGTTTCTATGTTTTCGAATCCCTCACCCTAGGAAAATGGCCTTGGCTATTCACCCTATCCATGCCCCTCGTGATTTTGTAAACTTCTATAAGGTCACCCTCTTAGCGCCTGACACGCCAGGGAAAGAAAGCCCCAGCCTATTCAGTCTCTCCCTAAAGCTCAAACCCTCCACGCCCAGGAACATCCTCATGAGTCTTTTCTGCACCCTCTCAAGTTTAATAACATAAGGGCGATCAGAATTGTACACCGTATGGTAAAAACAGCCTCATCAACGTCCTGTACTGCCTCAACTTGGCGACACAACTCCTATACTCAATTGTTTCCTCACCATATTTTGGATTACCCTCTTCCTTTATACCCCCAAACCCGCTCCCCCAATTTTCTGATAATTCTCACTTTCTTTCTGCTGATAATTTTTTCTTTCTTTCATCCCACTTCACACCTCAAACTCGGGCACACACCTTCCCGCCCAAAAGAAACTCGCGCGCCCAACCGCACTGGCGCACACGCCCCGCCCTCTCAGTGGCCCCGCATTCTCCAATAGCCGCTCTCCCTTCACCTGGTTCCTCCCCCTTACTACAGGCCCTCACCTCGCTAACCAACGACCCGCCCTCTCGCGAGGTTTACGGCCCGCCCCGACACACAGCCACGCCCACTACATGGACCACGCCCTCAAAAGTTCGACAACCCATGTTTCCCCCATTCTCCACCCGGCCTCCCTCCGGTTGGCGCCCCCTACAGGCCCCTCCCCCTTATCAACACACCGCAGGCACGCCAGTCCCTCCAGACCACACCCGCATTGCGTCACCTGCGTGATGATGTCAGCGAGGTTGGGTGGGCCTGGGGTCGAGGCGATGCCCGGAGATGGCGGATGACGGAGAATTGCGGGTCAGTGTTAGGAGGTGCCGGGAGGGGGAGAGGGACAGCGGGCGAGCGAGCGGGGGGGGTGGTGGTGGTGTCGGTGTCCTCCGCTGTGGTGGCATAGGGTGGAGCCAGCTGTCGGTGTCGATCGAGCAGAAGGAAAGCATTGTCCCCCCCCCCCCCCCCCCACCGCAGCGAACTGGCCCGAGCGCGGAGGCGCGCGTCGGGGGAGCGCCTGGAGGGATCTCCGTAACAGAGCAGGCCTCCACCCCCCCAAACCTCACCCTAAATCATCCCCCACACACACTACTCGTTCCCTCTTAAATTCACTGACGCTCCCTCCCACAACAAAACGAGCCCACGACACCCCCCCTCACTGACACCCGTACCACTGATGACAGCCCCCACACTGACCCCATCCTTCCCACTGACCCTCCAACCCCCCCCAGCGATCTGCCATCCGCCCCGCTGACCCCCTACCCCTTGCTGACCCCTTTCTCACTCACCACACCGACACACCCTCCCACACTGACACAACTCCCCCCCACCACGACCACTGACACCCCTACCCCATACAGACATACCATCACTCCCTCCAAACTGACACACCTCTTCCATTCCCCCCCCACACTGACCTGCCGTCCTCTCCACTGACCCCCTCCCCCCACAAACCCCCTCCCCCCATGCTGACATGCCCCCACTGCCTTGCTGGCACTCCTCCCACCCTGACACCCTGGCATCTTCCCCATGCCCCCCCACTCCCTGAAGCCCCCAAACCTTCCGTAAACACCCCAATTCTCAACTGCACCCCTTTCCCCAGGCCTTTTGACATGCCATCCCTTTTCCAACACCATTACCAACCACTCCTCCATACTTCCCGTTTGCAGCTGCTTTCCACCACCTCCAGCTTTCATTCCCACACCCCAACAGTCACACTCACCAAAAGCCACAGCAACACCCACACTGCTACCCCCCCCCAAACCATTTACCTGGCATCTCGTCACTCACCCTGATAAATTCCACACTCGCTTGATGCCCCCACTTCTCAACACTGATGCAAAGCTATCCCCTGGCCCTGCAGCCCCCACCTTTTCACCATTCTCCACCCATGCCTCTCTGCCCTACCTTTTCCCCACTCTAACAGACTCTGAGGAAGGGTCACTAGATCCAAAACGTTAATTCTGATTTCTCTTCACAGATGCTGCCAGACCTGCTGAGCCTTTCTAGCAACTTGTTTTTGTTTCTAACAGATTCTCTGTTTTGCAGCACATGGTGATGAGCTTTAGAGTGTCGGAACTCCAAGTGCTGTTGGGATTCTCTGGCCGGAACAAGACAGGCCGTAAACACGAGCTGTTGACCAAAGTGCTGTACATGCTGAAGTCTGGCTGTAGTCCAGCTGTGCACATGAAAATCAAAGAGCTCTACAGGCGTCGCTTCCCTCGCAAGAGCCACACCACCATGGAGTTGCCTTTACTGTCTGTCCAGAACGCCGTGGCTCACCCCTCAGCCAGTGCATCTCTGGCTCTCGGCAGCAATCCACAGCTTCACTACAGTACCTCTGCTGCCTCGGCCTTGGTGTCCCCACTGTTGTCTCCCCTCAGCATGCTCACTCCCAAGCGGGAATTAGATTTACAACATCTGTCGCCCCCAGTGCATCCAGACGTCAAAATGAGGAGACTACCATTTTATGACATCTATGATGAGCTGACCAAACCAACCACATTAGGTAAGGCCATGGTGACGAATAGCCTGGGGGCTTGGAGGGGAAGATATGGGCTAGGGTGGAGGTTGATGGATTTGGAAGGAATGATGTTGTTGACCAGTGGTCATTCTGTACCCAGCATGCCTGGAATTTGATGGGACCTTCTCTTTGGTATGAAGGTAAGGTAAAGGTAAAATTGCCATAGTCTTACCAGACTATAGGGCTGCTCCCTCATTCGAGAGAGACAACTGCCAGTGGTTTAACCTGAAGTAAGGGGAGAGATTGTGAAGCAGAGTTCTTCATGGTAACCTCAGCTGTTTCAGGAACTGAACCCACACTGTTGGCATCTCTGTGTGTCACAAGCTGGCTGTCCAGCCAACTGAGACAAACATTGCAGTTCTGCACAAGCAGGAGGGCATTACAGAGGAACAATATTTTATAAAGACCAGAACCAAAATGGGACCTAGCTACCAACGTTGCAGCATGTGCAGAATTGCCTATACCCATACATGGCACTGTGTTATGGTAAGGCCAACTTTGATCTCATTCCAAAGAAAGTCAGTCGGTCAGTGAGAGCAGCACAAGAGAAGTAAGCAGTGAGGAGTGGGAAGGAGAGAGTAGTGAGGGTTGGGGTGGTGAAGGAAGGAAGGGAGACTTCTTCAGAATTAAATTAGAAATGTTAACTCTGCTTTCTCGCTGCAGATGCTGCCAGACCTGCTGAATTTCTCCAGCAATTGCTATTTATGTTTCAGATTTCCAGCTCTGTGGTTCTTTGTTTCATTTTAGTTTCACGGGCCTATGTTATTTCTTGATGATGATGAGGCGGTGTTTCCATTGTATCCTTTCTGCTTTCTTTTTGTACAGTATCAAGTAATGGGCAACGATTTGAGGAAGCTGTTGTTACGTTTGCATTGACCCCTCAGCAAGTTCAACAGATTTGCTCATCCAGGTGAGAGTGTGAAAATGGGCAAAACCTTTCACCCAAACAGTGCAGTAAGCTATCAGAGAGAGACTTTTTCAGAAGCGTGAATTGACTGTGAGAGGGATACGGCCTGAGGAAGTGGGGGCAAAGAGACAGCAGTGAGAGTATGATGCGAGGAAGTGTGGGTAGAGGTTGGAGGGTATGGTTGGGTGAGAGAGAGAGTTGCTCTTGTAGAAATCTGTCAAGGACATTTTGTGTCCCGCCTCTGAAATAGGAGGCCCAGGTTCAAGTCCTCCTAGTCCCAGGGCTGTGTAATGACATCTGTGAACCAGGTTGGTTAGAAAATATTTCCACTTGTGGAGGGCATTGATTGGATAGCTGCTTAAGCATACTTGAAATGAAATTTTAAGTTTTGTTTGAACATCTGATTTTTGTTGCAGTTGCCTCGTAAGGGTTTGTCATCTTTTAATTTGGTTTAGTTTCTTTAATTGATTTTAAGAGTATAAAGAAATACAGTATATATACTTGTAATGGTTCACACTCTGTGAATAAAATCCATTCCATGTAAAGGCTGGCTCTGGTTTCTTCCTTCGCCAATGGACGATGAAGAGTTTAATTGAAAGGACTGAATGGTTGCCTCCTATGCTGTAACTATTTTTTGATTCTACACAATGAATAAACCAAGCAGCAATGTATCTTGATGCTGTATTTCCTCACTAATCCTTATGAAGCAGCATAGATTTTTATTTTGAGGGGCAGTTTTACTCAATCGGTTTTCTTCTTTTCAGAGATTTGTTACTTGGAGCAAAAGGCGATCATACAGTCCAGGTGCAACTGAGGTAAGGTCTTGGAGGGGTTCTTTAGTAGCTTGCCAGGTGGTGAGAGTGTTCCCTTTCTCAGTCAGTGTTGCAGAGAATGGCAGTGGGAATGACAAACAATGCCACTTGAGCAGGAGTTTTCATCTGCCTTTGATTTCTGCAAGCTGCACGTCAGCTGGATGTGTCCGGAGCTGACTTGGCCTCACAGGGGCTGTATGATGGGAAGGAGCTGCTGAAAGATGGGGAGAGATTCTCATCCATTTCATTGTCTTTTTTTCTAAATTCATTAATAAGATGTGAGCATCCTTCCTGCAGTGTGGTGACCAGAACTGCACATAGTAGTCCAAATGTGGTCTAACTAAAGTTTTATACAGCTGCAACATGACTTGCCAGTTTTTATACTCAGTGCCCTGAGTGAAGGCAAGCATGCTGTACAACTTCTTTATCACCTTATCTACTTGTGTTGTCACTTTCAGAGAGCTATAGATTTCCACTGCAAGATCCCTCAGTATATCAATACTCCTAAGGGTTCCGCCATTTACTATATACTTTCCTCTTGCGTTTGACTGCCCACAGTGCATCGCGTCACTCTTTTGGAGTAAACTGCATTTGCCATTTCTCTGCCAAACTTTCCAGCTCATCTGTATCCTGCTGTATCCTTTGACTACCTTCCTCACTACAACTCCTTCAATTTTTGTGACATCTGCAAACTTACAAATCAGATCACCTATATTTTCATTCAAGAAACATAATAGGTATGGGTAAGCCATGGATGGTGTACATTTGGACTGCCAGAAAGCTTTTGGTGGGATCTCACTTGAGATTAGGGAGCAAAATCAGAGAGCATGGGATTGGGGGGAATATGGTGGCATGCATCGCAAATTGATCAGGGTGGAAGCAGCGGTAATGAATAAATGGGCTATTTTCAGGCTCGCAGATGTGACTAGTGGGGTATCACAAGGATCATGCTAGGACCCTGGCTCTTCACAATCTCTATCAATGATATGGGTGTGTGGACCAAATAGAGTCATAGAGATATAGAGATGTACAGCATCGAAATGGACCCTTTGGTCCAACTCATCCATGTCGACCGGATATCCTAAATTAATCTAGTCCCATTTGCCAAAATTTAGCCTATATCCCTCTAAACCCCTCAACCCTTCTTATTCATGTACCCATCCAGAAGTCTTTTAAATGTAACTGTACCAGCCTCCACCTGGCAGCTCATTTTCATACATGCACCACCCTCTGCGTGGAAAAAATTGTCCCTTAGGTCCCTTTTAATTCTTTCCCATCTCACCATAAACCTGTGGCCTCTAGTTATGGACTCCCCTACCCTGGGGAAAAGACCTTGTCTATTTACCCTATCCGTGCCTGTCATGATTTTTATAAACATCTATAAGGTCACTCCTCAGCCTCCAATGTTACAGGGAAAATAGCCCCAGCCCATTCAGCCTCTTCCTATAGCTCCCGCCAACACTGACAACGTCCTTGTAAATCTTTTCTGAACTCTTTTAGGTTTCACAACATCCTTCCCAAATGTACTGATAACACAAAACTGAAGGGGAATGTGAGTTGAAAGGATGCAAAAACCTTCAAGGGGATTCGGACAGCCTGAATGAAAGGGCAAGAACGTGGCAGCTGTAATACAAATTATGTGTGAGGTTACCCAGTTTAGGAGGAGCACTGGAGGTGCAGAATAATCCTTACATGGTTGAGAGATTCTGAAGTTCTTGTATAAAAGGGTCCTGGCTGTTCTTGTTCAAACTAAAAGCTACTATGTAGGTGCAGAAAACAATGACAGAAGACAAATGGTTTTTTTGTCCTTTACTACTAGAAGATTTTAGTCCAGGAATTAAAAACATCTTGCTGCAGTTGTACAGAGCCTCAGTGAGACTGCACCTGGAATATTGTATTCAGTTCTTATCCTCCTGCCTAAGGAACAAAAGCTTAACATAGAGGGAGTGCGGCAGAAGTTTGCCAGACTGATTGTTGGCCTGTAAGGGTTATCTTGCAAAGAGAGATTGCGTAGACTGAGCCTGTGCTCTCTAGAGTTTAGAAGAAAGAAAGGGGACCTCATTGAAGGAGAAAAATTCTTATAGGGATTGACAAGCTGCTGGGGGGAAGCTGAAAAGAGTCTAGAACCAGATGACTGTCAGGATAAGTGGAAGGCCATTTTGAACTGAGATGAGGGAATTTCTTCACTTCATAGAACATAGAACAATACAGCACAGAACAGGCCCTTCAGCCCTCGATGTTGCGCCGACCTGTGAACTAATCTAAGCCCATCCCCCTACACTATCCCATCATCATCCATATGCTTATCCAAGGACTGTTTAAATGCCCCTAATGTGGCTGAGTTAACTACATTGGCAGGCAGGGCATTCCACGCCCTTACCACTCTGAGTAAAGAACCTGCCTCTGACATCTGTCTTAAATCTATCACCCCTCAATTTGCAGTTATGCCCCCTCGTACTAGCCGACGTCATCATCCGAGGAAAAAGACTCTCACTGCCCACCCTATCTAATCCTCTGATCATTTTGTAGGTCTCTATTAAATACCCTCTTAGCCTTCTTCTCTCCAATGAGAACAGACCCAAGTCCCTCAGTCTTTCCTCATAAGACCTTCGCTCCAGACCAGGCAACATCCGGGTAAATCTCCTCCACCTTTTCCCATGCTTCCACATCCTTCCTGTAATGGGGTGACCAGAACTGCACGCAATATTCCAAGTGAGGCCGCACTAGTGTTTTGTACAGTTGCAGCATGACATCACGGCTCCAGAACTCAATCCCTCAACCAATGAAACCTAACACACTGTATGCCTTCTTAACAGCCCCATCAACCTGGGTGGCAACTTTCAGGGATCTATGTACCTGGACACCAAGATCCCTCTGCACTTCCACACTACCAAGAATCTTTCCATTGACCCAGTATTCTGCCTTCCTATTATTCTTCCCATAAGGGTAGTGAATCTTTGGAGTTCTTTACCTCAGAGGCTCAGATGTTCTGGACTGAGCAACAGGTCTGTAGATTTAGGATGATATGGGGATAGTGTGGAAAAACTATGTTGAGGTAGAAGATAGAATGGTTTCATTGAATGTAAAGCAGCCTTGAGTGGCTGAATGGCCTACTACTGCTCTTATTTCCTGTGTTCATATCTATATACTAATTTCTTACTTTGATTGATATCATTCAATCCTCTTGCACAACGGCAGTCTAACTTGATGGCAGTGGCTTGGACAGTGTTTTGGTGGCTCTGAAATTGAGGTTTCGGTGCAGTGTCGCTGCGTTTGTTCTAATATAATTCTGTACCTTTGTCGCAGGTTTTGTTTGTGTGAGACTAGCTGTCCTCAGGAGGATTACTTCCCTCCCAATTTATTTGTAAAAGTCAACGGGAAACTCTGCCCTTTACCGGTAAGTGTTTCAGAAATATCTGCTGCCTCTTCCTTCGCTTGATGCTGAGTCTCTAACTATCTCCCTCCTGCGTAGAGAGTGAATGGAGGGGGAAGTGGGGGAGAGAGGGGAAGCTGCAAGGTGGTGGGGGGAAGTAGGAGAGGATGAGGTAAGCTGCAAGGGGAGGAGTGGGAGTGAGAGAGGAGGCTGCATGCTTGGTAGAGAGTGTGAGGGTGAAGGGAGGATGAATGTGGAAGAGAGACTAGCTTGGATGCAATAGGTTAGGGTGGAGAATAGGCTGCAAAGGAGATGCAGCTGCTTAAAACATGCCAGCAAAGGAACACTTGGTAACTGGAAGCCAAGAAAAGCTTAAAATCATCAAGGCTACAAATTATTTGTAAATTAATGTGGAATCTCCAAGGCTGCACGTGTTCAGGAATTACTAAAATGCAGTGGACCCAATTTTAATGAACACTGTGGATTGTTAAATTTAAATTGGAGATTGAGATCTGAGGTGCATCAAATAGAGAAATGACTACCCTGTTAAAATATTTCATTCAGAATAAGCTGGAAATGCATTAGCTGTGATCTCAATGACCTGGAAGGCATGTTTAGGGTCATAGCATTTTGTGGATAGACCGTGAACTATTTTGAAAAGAAGCTGTGTTGTGTCGGTCAGTATTCTTGTGTAACTTAAATACTGTGGTGCCTAGGGAAATTAATGGTTCCTTTGCGTGCTGTGGCTTTATGTTTAATGGAGGGTTAATGATCAAGGATGCTGATGGATTCTGCTTCTGAGAGATTCGGATAGCTCCCATTTCATTTTGTGAACAGAAGGTCACTACATCCTCTGTCACATAATAAATGAGCTGCTTAAAGTAAAAAGAGAACAGAGGGTTGAGGAAGGAGTTATTTTGTGGCCTGGTTGCACTGTAAGTGAACAGCTGTCAATGTAGTGTCCTCTTACGATCCTACCAGCTGTCTGACATGAGCCCAACATCATCCACTCACCTTTTCCCATTCCCTTTTCAAATTGAACTTGTTTGAATGAATTAACAGGTGGCAGTGATGCCCTGAAAATAACACATCATTTGCCATCTCTTTATAAGTCAAGAATCTGCTTCCTGTTGGCCTTTGTCAGAGTTAGCAGAAATTCTGCTGAGCTTGGACGAGACACAATTATTTCACTTTGTTCTGCTTCATGTGAAACTTTTAGATAACCTGCTGTTTCAGTACCAGTGTACCATGTCTCTGAACAGTAACACTAAGAAAGCTGATAATATGGCTGACAAATCTGGTATCTGTTCTTCGAGTTCTGTTTCATTCTTTAAACCTTTGGAGATAAAATCCTTGGTGAAGTACAGTGGGCTAAGAGAACAGACTAGAATGTGGGATCTTCCTGTTCTCTAAGATAACAAGGTGTGGAGCTGGATGCCAAGCAGCATCATAGGAGCACGAAAGACCCATTTTCTGATGAAGGGTCTAGGCCCGAAAGGTCAAGCTTTCCTGTTCCTATGATGCTGCTTGGCCTACTGTGTTCATCCAGCTCCACACCTTGTTATCTCGGATTCTCCAGCATCTGAAGTACCTATTGTCTCTTCCTGTTCTCTGATCAGTTAATGAATGTGCTGAGCGGTAGTGTGTGGGATGTAGGGGTGAAGCTTTCAAAGGATCGATTTCTGCAGAATGCAAGATGTCTGTCAGAATTGAGGAAGTTTCCGGCAAGGCTGATCTCTAAAGAGGGGAGAAATATTTTGGACTTGGTGATGCTGATAATCCCTTCCTGCGATAGGGTTAGGATCCAAAGTCTCGGTTGCTTTTGTCTTTCTAGGGATATCTTCCTCCCACTAAAAACGGAGTGGAACCAAAACGACCCAGTCGCCCCATCAACGTTACTTCACTCATCAAGCTCTCGGCCACCATCCCTAACATGATCACCATTAACTGGTCCTCCGAATACGGCAGGGTGAGTACTGCAGGCTGCTGTGTGACCTTGCACTGTGTTTTCTGTTTGAGCTCTTGAAGCCTCTGTGGCTCCTCGTTGCTGACAGTTTCTCTATTTTTGTTTCATTGAACAGAATTATTCTGTTTCTGTGTATCTAGTCAAACAGCTAACGTCAGCAACGTTACTGCAAAGACTGCGAGCGAAGGGGATCCGGAACCCCGACCACTCTCGAGCTCTGAGTAAGCATAACTGGTGTGGGTGGGGATACAGGGCTTCCACTGTACTATGCTGCACTGCAGTCATCCCCTGAGCTGCTGTCAAATCCTCAGAATCATCAATGTCCTTGGGATAATATAGGTTCTCGCCTGTGAGAAGTATTCCCCCAAGTTGTCATCTTCTGGGATAACAAGGTAATCCTTATGGTACCAAGCCACAAACTGGGCACATCTGTGACTCCAAGCTTTGTCTAGTGACAGCTTCTGTGTAATACATTAGTGTGGACAGACCCTTGCATATAACAACATGGACAGAGAGGTACTGAACCAGGGTGATAGCAGCCCTGTCATCCACCAAGAAGACTCGTTTGCTGGAGGTACAGAATTGTTGGATGATTTAGTGGGGGTCGGGGGTGGAAAGAAGGGATTATTAAGACTGAAAGCTTCTCTCTGCGTCTTTATTACAGTCAAAGAAAAGCTGACGGCAGACCCTGACAGTGAGATCGCCACCACAAGTTTACGTGTTTCGCTCATCTGCCCAGTGCGTACTTTTGTCTTAGCTCTTTTATTCCAGAACAAAGGGAGAGCTATTCCAGCTGAAAATTTTTGAAAAGAATGTAACAATTTTGTAAACTTTTTAAAAATCTTCTGAGTTGTTTTCGAACACGGAAAGTACAGTGAAATGCATTTGTCTCCTGCCTCCTTCAGGTAGTGAGTAGAAACAAAGGGGATTTGGGATACCCACACTGTGAAGTGCAGATTAGAAGGTGAACCTATTTAAGGGATTTGATAAACTATTTTATAGACGGTTAATTTTAATGCAAACTGTCACCTTTGGGAAGGCTTAGCGAGTCCCAACTAGTTTTCCTCCAAAACTTTCTTCTTTCTCTGTGTCTGGGGAATGTAAGGGAATGCACACCTAACCTACACATCCCTGAACACTATAGGTAATTTAACATGGCCAATCCTTCTAACTTGCGCATCTTTGGACTGTGGGAAGGAACCGAAACACCTGGAGGAAACTCACGCAGACACAGGGAGAATGTGTAAACTCCACACAGACAGTCACCTGAGGGTGAACCCAGGTCCCTGGTGCTGTGAGGCAGCAGTGCTAACCATTGAGGCATCATGCCACCCATTGTTCCTTCAGTCTCTGGTCCATGGTTTTAGTCATAGAATGATAGGAAATTGTTAGACCAGATTTCAAATTCAGATGAGAAACAGTTAGGAAATCCAATATTTGAAAGTTCACTGGAGTTTTTTGAGCTATTTCATTGAGTGTTGCTTGCAACTTCAAACTTTGACTATCTCTGACTGAGAGATACAGTACTACGTTGTTGAGATCTTACGCAACAACTGCCCTCAGCTTCTATGTGTCTTCTGAAGAAATGCCCATTACCTTAGTCCAGCGGCAGTTGCTAGGTGACAGCAGCATAGATCCATCTGCACTTTCCAGGTCTATTTGCTCAACACTTGAAACAATAGCACTCTGCACTTACCTCACTTCGCTGCAAACTGCTTTCCAAAGACTTTTTTTGTAAACAACAAATCGACGATAGTCGTCTTTAACCTTTGGACTTTGCAGTTCCAAACAATCACAAGATAATTACTTTGCAACCCAGTAATGACTATTTTCCAGACCCATAATCCAGAGATGTGTACGCTTGATAATTAGGGCATTGAAAGAGATGTCACCCTTTCCACATGCTGAACTCAAAACACTGCTGCCTGCAACTTTGGTTTCTTGAGCACACCTCACTGACCCCGCTGTGCTGTGGAGAAAGTACCAGCACTGACATAAAGGGATTTGGGTATTTCTGTCGCTCGGTACTAGGGGACACTGTCTATCTTTCATAATCTGCTAAAAGACATTTTGAGTGAATCAGACTAACTTGGTATGTTTGTACAGCTGGGAAAGATGCGACTCTCAGTGCCATGCCGGGCAGTCACCTGCACACACCTACAGTGCTTTGATGCAACTCTTTACCTACAAATGAATGAGAAGAAAGCCACGTGGGTTTGCCCTGTATGTGACAAGAAAGCACCTTATGAGAACCTGATCATAGATGGGTACGGGATACCTGTGTTTATTGTGTGTGTGTGTGTGTGTGTGAGAGAACTACAGGGATGGGATAGGGG
>JAHRHZ010000211.1:328318-349774 GCA_024137785.1 Ginglymostoma cirratum | reverse complement strand
CTCTGGGTGTGTGTGAGAGAGAGACGGGGATGGGATGGCTGTGTTTACTGTGTGTGTGTGAGAGACGGGGACTGTGTGTGGGTGTGTGTGTGTGAGAGAGAGACGGGGACGGGATGGCTGTGTTTATTGTGTGTGTGAGAGAGAGACGGGGACGGGATGGCTGTGTTTACTCTGTGTGTGTGTGAGAGAGAGACGGGGACGGGATGGCTGTGTTTATTGTGTGTGTGTGAGAGAGACGGGGACGGGATGGCTGTGTTTACTGTGTGTGAGAGAGAGACGGGGATGGGATGGCTGTGTTTATTGTGTGTGTGTGAGAGACACGGGGACGGGATGGCTGTGTTTACTGTGTGTGTGTGAGAGAGACTGGGACGGGATGGCTGTGCTTATTGCGTGTGTGTGTGCGTGAGAGAGTGAGACGGGGACGGGATGGCTGTGTTTATTGTGTGAGTGTGCGCGTGTGAGAGATGTTGTTCGTAAGCCCTCTCCCAAAATACCATATCAGTTTGCTCCCTTCTCCCATTCTACCACAAAACACATTAAACTCTACCACTCTCTTTCTGAACTCAGGCTTTTTATGGAAATCCTCAATTCCTGCACTCACTGTGATGAGATCCTCTTCAAGGAAGATGGCTCCTGGAGCCCGATGCAACCAAAGAGAGTAAAGCAAGAACCCTACTGGTCGTCCTACAGCAGCATCGAGGGTAATGTGGAGGCTCGACGTCTCAGGCTGGGTCATGACTTTGATCAGTCAGGATAATAGTGCGCAGGACTGAAACCTCCTGAATGTTGTCTTTGCCCCATGTGTCATGTGGTCATTCAGGATGTGAGGGTTTGGGTTTGTAATACACTTAGCCAGAGAGCAGCTTTCGCAGGATGTATACAGGCAGGGAGGGGGGATCCTGTACTGACGTCTGGCTGTACAGGCGGGGAGAGGGGATCCTATACTGACGTCTGGCTGTGCAGGCGGGGAGGGGGAATTCTCTGGCTTTGCTGATAGTGATGTCTTCATAATTCCAGCCAGCACAATTTATAAGGAGCCACCATCACGAGGGAAGTACTGCTCCCAAAGCAGCCAGAACACTGAGGTGATTGACCTGACGTTAGACAGCTCATCAGATGAGGACGAAGTTCCAGTGAAGAGACATTGCCATGTTGTGACCCCTACAAACTTGCCCTCAGTCAACAAGCAGTAAGTGCCTTTTTTCAAAATCTCCTACAGTCTCAATACTGTACCTGGCCCCCCACATGCTGTTTCCTCCCCCTCAACCATGTACCCGGGTCCCCCATACGCTGTTTGCTTCCCCCTATATGGGCACAAGTATCAGGGCCCTACACAGTTCCCGAGCTTTAGTTGTCTGTATAAAACTTTTTTCCTTTTTAATGTTGAACCTTGACAGGTTGCTGAACCTTCACCAGCTCTCACCGATGCTTCAGAGTCCTGCAACAAACGTGGTTACGTCAGATTACCTCCCATCCCTATCTATTCCGGAATACCAATTCTCCTACCAGATGCCTCCACTACCGTCTGACATTCAAGGTAACTTCATTCTATATTCCAGCTCTTTTCCACCCATGCACTAGGGCCCTTGGCTGCCCGTATCTGACTTTTTTTTTGGTCTGATTTCCCTTATAGGTTTAGACTTATTTTCTTTCTTGCAAGCAGACAGTCAGGTGAGTACAACCCATGCTCCCTTCTGCTTTGTATGCTCCTGCTTTCTGTAGCTTGATGCTGGGATTGAAGCTGCCATGTGCCTGCTTTATCAATTTTAACCTCAACAAGCAGGTCAGCTGCAGTTTAGGCAGCTTCTAGTGTGTGCCTCTCTAATGCACGTGCGCAATAGTGAGGGGAACAAATTGTGTGCACATTAGGAAGATCACGGTTCTTGGTGTGAAGGTAATTTGGACTTTGGGGAGTGACTTATTCACCAGCTGCCTTCCTTCATACAGCTGGAATGATCTTTAATTTTCTCCTGAATTGGCTCCAAATTTTGATCCCCAAAATCATATGGCACAGGACAGACCCTTCGGTTCAATCCGTTCATGCTGACCAAGTTTCCCGAACTAAACTAGTCCCATTTGCCTGCATTTGACCTGTATCCCTCTAAACCTTTCCTATTCACATACCTGTCCGAATGTCTTTTAAATGTAACTGTACCTGTATCCACCACTTCCTCTGGCGTTCTGCATACAAGCCACCCTCTGTGTGAAAAATTTGGCCCTTAAGTCCCTTTTAAATCTTTCTCCTCTCACCTTAAACATGTGCCCTCTGGTTTTGAACTCTCCTACCCAGGGAAAAGACTTTTGCTATTCACCTTATCTATGTCCATCATGATTTTATAGAACCTCTAATAGGTCACCCCTCAGCCTCCAACGTTCCAGTGAAAAAAAGTCCCAGCCGCTCCTTGTAATTCAAATCATCCAGTCCTGGTAATATCCTTGTAAATCATTTCTGCACCCTCTCCAATTTAATAATATCCTTCCTATAGCAGGGCAACTAGAACCGTTCACTTTCTCCAAAAATGGCCTCACCAATGTTGTGCACAACCACAACATAACATCCAAACTCCTATATTCAATGGTTTGACCAATGAAGGCAAGCATGCAAAATGCCATCTTAACCACGTGTTAAGCAACTTGTGAAGCAACTTTCAAGGAACTATGTACCTGCACCCCTAGGTGTGTCTGCTGAACAACACTCCCCAGGCTCCTACCAATAACCATCTGCCTTTGTTACCAAAATGAAACATTTTGCATTTTTCTGCATAAAATTCCCTTTGTAATATTACTCAAGCTGTTGTCTCAATTCTGATGTACACCAAGGGGTCTTTTAAAGTTTACACTAGCACCAGTTACTCCAGCTCAGGAATACTGGCTTGGATGCAGAGTAATGATCCTCTACACACCCCAGGACAGGTACAGCATGGGTTAGATACTGAAAAGCTCCTTCGACACACTCATTATATAGCCCAGATTCCAAAAGCCAATAGACCAAGGGAGGTGCAGTCTGAATCATTGCAGGAGATTGGCAGAAGTTGGGTAGTTGGTTCCAGCATCTGGTCATTTGAGTATTTCTGTGGTTTTACATGTTGTCGATTTTGCCTGCAGCATTACAGTTCCGTTATCAGCAGCTCCTCTGAGGACCAGACTGCCATGCGATCATCGCTTAACCACTTCTTCCAGTTCACATCCTCACCGCATTTCCTGGAACCTGTGGTTAGCTCAGCGAGTGGAATACATGGCTCAGCCAACAGGAGTAGCAGCATTATCTCCAGCAGTGTGCTGAGGGGCAGTCAGCACAGTCACCCTGAGACGACAGCTCTAAACAGTGGCAGCACAGTCAGTGCACCTGGCCCCAGCCATGGGTTAGATATTATCTCTTTAGATTAAGGAAACACCAGTCAATCATGACCAGGAATGTTCTCCACTTTGAAAACTGCTGCAAACCTTGAATCTGAAGCCAGCTGGTCAGTGTTTCCTTTGTGTTGGTCAGTAGTTTTTGACTAAATCCCTGGGTGATACAAGAGCACAAGGCACCCACCGCCTGGGCCTGAATCCTGGAGCAACCTTCTGTTTAAAAACAGGCATTTTGTGGTGCTTCCTCCGTCGAGCTGAGGACCTGGCCTTGCCCCTTCCCACCTCTATTTACCTGCCCCATACAAAGAACAGCCCACAGTCAGAGATCTGGTGACATTAGCTTCCGAGTTGCACTTTGCTTGCATGCAGGCCCCTGTAATCAGCTGGCTGTGATTGTGCCCACAATTAAGCTGCTCCACATTTCAACCAAAGGCGAGTTTCAGTTCTCAGTAAAGTTGTTGTAGTGAACCAAAGATTTAGAGTACAGGCCATACCAAAAGGAGTAAAGAATCAAAGAAAATTTTGCTAAAATGAGATGAAATTTAAAGACTGGCGTGGATTGTGGAGAAAAATTTGGATATGGGCAGCTTTGAACATTGTGAACTGCAAAAGGGAACTTAATTGAGACTTTCAGGGGTCTCGATGATGGTTACTGTGATTCCTTCTCTCCAGACCTAAACAGATATGAAGGCTAAGATTATCTCGCTCAAAGGAGGAATCCTCTTATTCCAGTCCTTGATCAACTAGGATTTCTAGAGGGTGGGTTGGCCTGGATTGAGGTTGGGGAGCGATGTAGGGACACGAGAGGGAATTCTAAACATATTGCAAAGTGTTGTCACTTTTTAAAATATAACTTCCAATATATTTTATCAATGTAAAATCTTTCCTTTTTTAAAAGAATTATAGATGAACATTGTGTATAGAGAAAGCAAATGATCTATTTTCAGTTGCAGCTATTTTGTAAATACATATTATGAAAAACAAAACCAATTTGAAAAAGCAATTCCAAAGATTATTCTCTCTGGCAGGCCACTACTAGTGAGGATTAGATTCCTTGTGCCTGTTTGTATGTGGATACCTCTCTTCATCTGTTTTAAAAGTTATTTTCTTCCATTACTGTTCAGTGAATAACCTCATTTTGAGACACGTTGGGGGAGTGGGGGAGGTGGAAGTGATGCTTGATGCCTGTTGCAGACGATAAAGATCCAGAGTTGAAAGCTTCACTGTTCGGGAGCTGACAGACAGACAAGGCAGGCTATCTGTCTCACATAATGGACCTGGTGAAGCTGTGGCAATAGGACAAAGGGAGTCTTGATATTATTCGCTGAACAGAATTCACAAGTTTTACTCTGTATTGATCCTGTTACAATTAAAGGATGAGGAAATTGGGAATTGGAGGTGTAATTATTTCCTGAACAATGATCTGGATTTTTGTTACTGTGAAAAATGTCAGGAGATGGGCCATTAGAGAAACTGAAAGATAGACTGTTTCAGATTTGAACTCTCACTAGTTACTTGATGAAACTTGTACTGTTAAAGCTCACATATTGGACAAACCAATACGGGCTAGAAGCTGCAGAGATGGAAGAGTGACCCTCCCTCCTGCAAAGCTGACAGAGTAGAGTTTTGAAAAATTCTTGCGCAGGATGAGGGTAGTGCTGGCAAGACCATCTCAAATGCCACTGAACAAAGTGGCGATTTCCTTCCCAATAGTACATTAGGAGTTGAAATGCACTGCCTAAACAAAATTGAATGAATTCAATTCAGGGCTGCAAGGTGAGTGAGACTGACTGAGTTGACCTTGTAAAGAGCTGACAAAGACATGATCGGCTGAATGGCCTTCGATCGTGATGTACTCCTTCTGTCAGAGCAGGAGTGCATCATACTGTTTCTCAAGTGTGCTCTACCTTTTCACCCTTGCTGACCTCACTGTTAATCAAGCTTAGTCTTGAAATATACTCAGCAGCAGTCCCTCTGAGATTAAAAAAAAAAGGTCAGGCTTTAGAACTGACTGAAGAAATTTCTCCTATCCAGCCTGACTGGTTGACTCCTGATTCTAGACCGAATGGGAAACAGCCTCCCTTGAAGTTACCCTGCTTCAGTGAGATGAAGATTCATTCATACAAATGCTGCAGCTTCTATTTCAAGCACTTTTCATGAGACTGTAAGAAGGGAGACAACCACTTTCTGCACAGCAAGATCCCACCTGCAGTAGTGTTAAAATCCTTGGCAATAGAGATTATCTGATCATTAACCTGGGATTGGTCACGTACGAACATGTTTAGAGAAGTATGTTATCCATTGCCAAATTAGCGCTCACATCCCCACTTGGTAAGTGCCTGGGGGGAATATCTCCTTATCCAGTTACTATATTGTGCAGCAGACATGCTTCAGTGCACATCTGGTTAAAACAGCAGCCAAAAGGGCAAAAATATTCAGTTATACACAGGGTTATTGGTCCCTGACCATGGCTGGACAGTGAAAATTGATCCTTCATTGCCCACTTGCTGCCTCAATGAGGTAATTGCTGATTGGCTGGCTGAAGCACCTCAGAAAGCTTCACATTAAAGACACCATGTCATTTATTAAATTAACTTGACAACACAGAACCTAAAACATTGGGATTTTCACAGGCAGCTCAAAACTGTCTTCTCCATTGTGCAGACTGCCACATTATCAACTCACTGCAGTATAACCACATGTTCAGTGAGGAACTATAGCTAGTCTCTGACAGGCTGACCTCATCACCGTTTGCTTGGCACCTCCTTCTCAATCCGAGTTGTGTTTATGTACGATTCCAGGATAAATATGGTCTCATCTACTTGATTCTCACTTGAATCCAACCTGGAAAAGAGCACAGATAAAGTCAGGATTCCATTCCAATCTTAAGAGGCCAAATTGTTTCCCAGAAAATGTCTACCAGTCCTGGCTGCAGAAAAGCCAAGAGCTTTGGGATTGAAATTGTTCAGGCTGGAACTGCCTTAGAGATATTTTCTAAGCAATGTGGTCGGAGATGTTAAAACACTTCTGAAATAGGTGGTTCTTGATTCAGGACCTCCCGTTCTAGACGCAGAGACATTACCACTCCAGCCTTAAAGAGCCGATCTCTAGAATCTGTTTTTCCCATTGTGCAAATTGTACAATCTAATGTCTATGCTGGCTCTTTGATGAGGATATTGAATAGTAGTGGTCACCTGTTTTTCCTCCCTGCACAAATCCAATTTCAGTTTGCAGGATTATTATTGAATCTGCTTTCACTGCCCCCCAAATCAGTTGTGTTGTCAGTTTGTGAAGGTCAGTGAGATCAGCATCTTGCCCAGTTGGATTCACATTGCCTTTGGCTGAGAAGGTGCAGCAAACCCAGAATGAGACTGGACAGCCTGTAGCCCACAGCCCTGTCCTGTCCCACTGTAGCAGTAGCCACTCACATGTTGACGTTGTGTTTTAGTGTCTCCAGCTGCTGTTGCTCAGGAGCTGTGATCATCTCCTCAATCTCCTGGAGCTGCTGCTCCTCTGCACCAGTCGCCTGCATCGACGCCATGATGGCTTCAATTCTCTGTGACTTCTCCAGCAGCCGCCTGAAAGGAGAACAGGGACTCACATGAATGACAAAACAGACCAGAGACAGAGTCCACAGATACCAGACAGCCCATCCACTCAGTGCCTGCTCTACAATTCATCGAGAACGATACAAACTATTCACAGCTTTGGAGTCAAAATGATCGAGAAGTAATTACCTCTCGTGAAACAAATCCGACTTTCCTGTTTCAGCTCATCAGATGCTGAAGCCCTCATTGTAGTCCATTTAACTCCTCTACATGACTATTCCAGTACACTCCTGGCTGGCCTCTCATCCACAGCTTTACTGCATGATCCTAATTTCTAACATGGTCTGTTCACCCATAACCCTGTGGAATCAGGGTTGGAATATAAAAGCAGCGATGTGCTTCTGAGACTTTATAAAGCTCTGGTGAGGCCCCATTTAGAATACTATGTCCAATTTTGGGCCCCACACCTCAGGAAGGACATACTGGCACTGGAGCGTGTCCAGCGGAGATTCACACGGATGATCCCTGGAATGGTAGGCCTAACATACGATGAACGGTTGAGGATCCTGGGATTGTATTCATCTGAGTTTAGAAGGTTGAGGGGAGATCTAATAGAAACTTACAAGATAATGCATAGCTTAGAAAGGGTGGACGCTGGGAAGTTGTTTCCGTTAGGTGGGGATACTAGGACCCGGGGGCACAGCCTTAGAATTAGAGGGGGTCAATTTAGAACGGAAATGAGGAGACATTTCTTCAGCCAGAGAGTGGTGGGTCTGTGGAATTCATTGTCACGGAGCGCAGTGGAGGCCGGGACGTTGAATGTCTTCAAGGCAGAGATTGATAAATTCTTGATCTCACAAGGAATCGAGGGCTACGGGGAGAGTGCGGGTAAGTGGAGTTGAAATGCCCATCAGCCATGATTAAATGGCGGAGTGGACTCGATGGGCCGAATGGCCTTACTTCCACTCCTATGTCTTATGGTCTTATCACTTACTGATACTGAGCCCCGATTAAGCAACATCTCAATTTTGCAATTCTTGTTTTTGTATTTAAATACCTCCATGATCTCCCTATCTCTGTGCTCCTCCACTTCTGGCCTCTTGAACAGATTTCCATCTCTCCAGTTTTGGTGCCAGGGTCCTTTAGCTTTGTAAATCCCTCCAGGAAACACTGATTTAACTTGCTGCTTAAAATTAACCTTTTGGAGTGAAATTTTGGTCATCTGTCTCCAATGTCCTGGACATTATGGGCCAATTTAGCATGGCAAATCCATCTAACTTGCACATCTTTGGACTGTAGGAGGAAACCAGAGCACCCAGTGAACCACACACAGACACAGGGAGAACATGCAAACTCCACAGAGTCACCTAAGGCTGGAATCAGACCGGATACCTGGCACTGTGAGGCAGTTGTGCCACCCTAATGAGGCAGGTAAATGTGATTCAAATACTGAGTGATAGGTACACAGTGCGATCAGTTGGGCTGAATGGCTCACTTGTGTCGTATACTATCCAAATGCTCAGAGACCCATTTTCTAGTTTTTCTTTCCAGTTTCTCTAGCTTCAATATCTTTCCCAAAACTGACACAATAAAGCAGCTACTGAAAACTCTGGGCACTATCAAAATGGAGGTGAAGCTTCCCCTGATCACATTAAGTCTCAAGTGAAGCTCTCTCATAGAATCCCCACAGTGTGAAAACAGGCCATTCAGCCCAACAAATCCACAGAGACCTCCTGAACAGCATCCCACCCAGACTCATCCCTCTACCTTATTCCATTTCCCATAATTTTACACACCTGACCTCCACATCCCTGAACACAACTGACAATTTAGCACGGTCAAACCACCTAACTTGCACGTTAGGACTGTGGGAGGAAACCGGAGCATCCGAAGGAAACCCACACAGACACAGGGAGAACTTGTGAACTCCACACAGAGTCACCCGAGGCAGGAATCAAACCTGGGTCCCTGGTGCCGTGAGGTAGCAGTGCTAACCACTGAGCCACCGTGCCGCCTCTCCTTCCTAGTACTACCTGAAGTCCTTCAAGACTGCAACCGGGATGGCAGCTAACACCACTTCCTCCAGTTCTCAATGGCCTCCATCACAATCAAACCCCCCAGCTGAGCCTGTGAGCCAGCCTAGTCACCAACATTTTGATAGCTCCTGACCTTGCTGATCCCAGCCTCAGAAACACATAGTCCCCAGCATACCGAACCTCAGGCATAATTCGCTGATCCTCACTCACTTGTTCTCTCGGGTTTCGTACTCTCGACGATTGATCAGATTGACCACAGTCTGAAATAAATTGTAAAACATACCAAGTGATTTTCCAAGAGTCAGCTTCCTCCTCATGTATCTCTGCCTGTGGATTTCACTACACCACTAACTTGTGGAATGACCCACAGCAGAATGTGAGGGATAAGGAGGAAGTGGGGTAGGGAGCTGAGATTAGACGCCAGACAAAGCCTGAAGAATACCATGATCATTCAGAGACCACAGATACATACAGTACAAACTTTTAACCCTTTAGTAAACTTATAACAGCAGCTAACCGAAAGGTAAAATCAAAACTACACAGGAAGGAAAGCAGTTACAGGCCGGAATCTGATCAGAGGGTTAGGTTGGTGTGGGGTTTTATTTATATTAGAGATACGCAACATTAAGTTACAGACTGGACTCCAATCAAAGGGTTCAGGGAGGGGGTGGTTTCTATTTGGAATAACAGATACCTGAAAGTAGTTACAGACTAGAATTTAATTGAGAAGTTCAATGGATAATACATAAAATAACAGATACCTAGGAGTGAGTTATAGACTGGAATCTAACTATGTAGAGATTATAGATTTGTTGTCATGGTTACCTTGTAGCACCGCTGTAGAATCATGCGAGCTGTTGGCAGTAAATTGACTGTGTACAGATAGAAGGTTCTAGAGGGGGCATGATCTGGTGTTTTAGGAATTTCCTGGAAAATAAAAACATGAGATTGAATCAAAATTGGAAATGAATCTGTTCACTCCTGAGCAGTAGGAGACAAAAGCAGTCAGGAGGGTCAGATCCTAGCCTGGGATCAAAGCCAAAGAGACTGTGGGTGGAGAGACAGAGACAGAGACGGAACCAGAGAGGTTGGGGAAAGGTGTAGAGAGACAGAGAGAGGGTGTTAGGGGAGACAGTTAGGAGGGGGCACAGAGCAGGGTTTAGAGGTTAGAGGGGCAGGGAGCAGGAGGAAGAGAGGATTGAGGAGACAGAGGGGGATGATGGTGAAAGAGGGGTAGGGAAGATAACGAAAGGTGGGGGGTGATGACTGGGGCAGGAACGGATGGTTATGGATAGGAGGAAGGGAGTATTACAGGAAGGACAGGAGAGACAGAGGACCAGGCAGGGGGTGGATGAAGTATAGTGAAGGCAACGGGCAATCTAGAGGATTCTACACCTGAAGGGAGATATAGTTCTCTGATAGCATTCGATACATCATCTCCTTAGCCTCTTTGGCAGGAATCATCGCAAAATCTTCAACTTGTTTCTGCTCCAAGTGTCGTTTGCGGAAAAGTAGTCGGAAAATCCGCGCTGACCGTGACCCAAACCTGAGAGGAGGGCATAGAGAGAGCAACTCCAGTCCGTTTGTAATATGGAATCACATTGAACCACAACATTCTATGGTGCTGCAGACAAACTGTGGCTTGTTACAGTATGCTGAGCAAATAGCATCATATTAACAAGGCAGCACATTGCTCAGTATCTTTCAGAGTTCACCTCTCCACCTGGTCGTTGCAGATAGAGATATATCACATCGGCTTCAGCTGATGATCACTGTACGGTTCAAAGCTCAAAGACAGAATTACCACACAGGAGGCTGTTTCTCATACTGGGTCTACAGTAGTTTTCCAATTACCACTATAGGTCAGGACCACGTTGGTGCCCTTTGTCAGTCATCATTCAAATAATCACCTAATATCCTCCTGTGTTTGCTGCCTCCACCCTTAGAGCTAGTGCAGGATACATGGACAAGGACAAATAACATTGATGTTACAGGCTGAATGGCCTGTTAGGAACCCACTTACCTTTCCTGTACGACAGACTCCACTGTGGCTCGTGCAAGTGAAGCAAGGGCACGGTGAAGGTCAGTGATTCTGTTAAGGCATCTACACAACAAATAGAGGCAGCACAGATTGACAACATACCTCCAGGAAATCGAGACAGAACGCCTTTCTCTTTCTTAGGGAGGACACTGACTGTGTCTCTCAGTTTCCCCTCTCTTTCTCAGATCTGTACACTGACTGTGTCTCTCAGGCCCCTCCCTCTCTCTCTCTCAGGGAGATATCTGTACACTGACTGGTGTCTCTCAGGCCCCTCTCTCTTAGGGAGATACCTGTACACTGACTGGTGTCTCTCGGTTTCCTCTCTCCCTCAGGGAGTTTTCAGTACATCTTCTTGGATGTTATTTTTGGTGGTTTAGAAATTCAGGAATTCCAACAATGCCTGACGTATGATAAGTAGACTACATATGAGGTTTGCAAGAAGCTGCCTGTGTGTTCATTGTGCAGAGAGGGAGCTACACATCACCCAAAAGGATACTGACGACAAACATCCCACCGCCACTATCGCCTGATTTACCGACAAACTCCATCTGAAACATAGGCAAAATGCTTTTGTTAGAACCAATCCAAAAAGCTCCCACAGAAACTCAGATTGTAGGGAGAGGAAGTGAGTGTGAGGATAACTCCAGCACATACAGCCCGGGGTGTGTGAGTAAAGAGGCTGATATAGGGGCCACTCTCTAATCTCGCTCGCCCCAGCCCACCCCAGACATACTCTAACACCACCTCTCCCCTTCCTCCATTCAGGTCACACATCAATGACCCCCTCCTCCACCAACACCCTCTTCATTGTCCAAAACCTTCCACCCCAGTCACATTCCAACATTCCTGGTCCCCCCTCAATCCCCCAGGTCCCACTCCGACATCAACACTCACCGGGTCATCACTGAGGAGGGTCAGGTACTGGTCCAGCACCGGTTTCGACAGGTTGTAGCCAGGAGGAAAAGCCCGGAATATCTGTCAGCCAAAAGAATAAATTCCTCAAAATATAAGCAGAGTGAGACGGGTACTCTGAGCCTAACCTTGTGCTGTCGCTGTGCTGGGAGAGTTTGATGGGGACAGTAGGTGTGTACACAGAGTAATAAATCTGACCACACTGTCCAACAGGACTCTTCCCAGCCGTCAAGCTGCTCTATATACCCTCCAACAATCCTGGTGAGTAACACTGGTGTCACACAAGTACCAGGCATAACCATCTCCAACAAGCGAGAATCTCACTACTGGCCCTTGGCACTCAATGGTGTTACCATCACTGAATCCCCTACTATCAACATCCTGGTGGGGTGAGGTGGGAGGTGGGAATTACCACTGACCAGAAATTCAGCTGGACTCACCACATAAACACATTGGCTACAAGAACAGGTCAGAAGCTAGGAATCCTGCAGCAAATAACTCACCTCCTGACTCCCCAAAGCCTGTCCACCATCTACAAGGCACATGTCAAGAGTGTAATGGAATACCCCCCACTTGCCTGGGTGGGTGCAGCCCCAACAACACTCAAGAAGTTTGACACCATCCAGGACAAAGGAGCCTGCTTGATCGGCACCACATCTGCAAACAACCACTCCCTCAAACACTAACACTCAACAGCAGCAGTGTGTACCAACTACAAGATGTACTGCAGAAATTCACCAAGATTCCTTAGACAGTACCTTCCAAACTCTCAATCTCTCCCATCTGGAAGGTCAAGGTACATTGGAATACCATCCTCTGCAAGTTCCCTGCCACACACCGTCCTGACTTGGAAACATATCACCAATCCTTCAGTGTTGCTGGGTCAAAATCTTTGAATTTCCTCCCTATAAGCATTGTGGGTTCTACCTACAGCACATGGACTGCAGTGGTTCATGAAAGCTGCTCATCACCAACTTCTCAAGGGACAGCTAGGGAGGAGCAACAAATACCAGCCCAATCAGTGATGCCCACATTCCCTGAAGCATCTGTTAGAAGTGTGTGAGACTGCGAACTCTATCCCATGGGCATCAGCGGTGAGTCAGGCTTCTTACCTCATTGGAAGAGAGTGGCTGTGTGTGGGAGGAGCTGGAGGATGTGGTCACCTCGCTCATTCTCAGCATTGTCCGTACAATCTCACTGCTGGTCTGCCAGGAGTAAAATTACAACAGCAATTACTTCCCTCTCCTCATTCCCCAGTCAGTATTTCCGTCTCCAACAGGGATATTCTTCGCTGCGCCACTCCTGCAGTTAATATCCTGACAAAACCTAGCACGTGGAGAACACGTGGAGATAGGGAGGGAGTGTAGGAGCTGGAGGAGGTGGCGGAGATAGGGAGGGAGTGTAAGAGCTGGAGGAGGTGGCGGAGATTGGGAGGGGGTGTAGAGGTTGGAGGAGGTGACAGAGATAGGGAGGGGTGTACGGGCTGGAGGGGGTGACAGGGATAGGGAGGGGGTGTAGGGGGCTGGAGGAGGTGACAGAGATAGGGAGGGGGTGTAGGGGGTTACAGAGATAGGGAGGGGTTGTAGAGGGCTGGAAGAGGTTACAGCGATAGGGAGGAGATGGTGATCAGCTATCGGTGTGCATGCCCCACCAACCTTCCCCATCCACCTCCCACCTTCCTCACTCACACCCACCCAGATCCCTTTAAAACCCCATAAGTTGACACAGTCTCTCACACACACTACCAAACAATGAAAGCGACATTGCTTCCCCACCCAACCCCCCGAAGGCACAGAGAAGTTCTCTCCCCACAAACCTGGTCGAGTTTGCTGTTGACTGCAGCCACGATTGCTTGATCCCGGAAGTGTTGGTGAAACCGCTCAAAATTTACCTGCCAGTAAATGCCATCATCTGCGGGGAGCTGTGGGGAAGCAGTACCAAACAACAGGTAGTGAGAGAGCGGCCAGGAGCAGGGTCCTGGTCTACACCACCCAGTACAAAGACAAACCATGGGACAGTGAGTGAGAAACCTCTATCCTCTATACTTCCTCGACACATTTCCAGCTTCACGTTGTCCCCAGGCTTGCTGCACTGTTGAGAAGCTGGAACCGAGCAGAATTTACACCAAGGGCACCGGCCCAGAGGGGCAGGGGCGCCCTGGCTGGCCAAGGGGGTGGGGACAGGGCACCCTGGCTGGAGTGGGGGGCCCAGCACACAGCATTCTCCAATGAGGAGGGGGTTATACATGGAGGAGCACCACATAGAGCCGCCCCAGTACGGAGAAACACTGGTACGGAGCAGCATCATCACAGAGTGGCCCCAGTGCGGAGAGACATTGGTATGGAGCAGCATCATTATGGAGGAGCCCCAATGCAGAGAGACACTGGTACGGAGCAGCATCATGATGGAGGGGCCCCAGTACGGAGACACTGGTACGGAGCAGCCTCATCACAGAGTGGCCCCAGTGTGGAGAGACACTGGTACAGAGCAGCCTCATCATGGAGGGGCCCCAGTGCGGAGAGATACTGGTACGAAGCAGTATCATGATGGAGGGGCCCCAGTGCGGAGAAACACTGGTATGGAGCAGCATCACGATGGAGGTGCCCCAGTGCAGAAACACACTGGTACGGAGCAGCCTCATCACGGAGGGGCCCCAGTGCGGAGAGACACTGGTACGGAGCAGCCTCATCACGGAGGAGCCCCAGTGCGGAGAGACACTGGTACGGAGCAGCCTCATGATGGAGGGGCCCCAGTGCGGAGAGACACTGGTAGGGAGCAGCATCATCATGGAGGAGCCCCAATGCAGAAAGACACTGGTACGGAGCAGCCCCATGATGGAGTGGCCCCAGTATGGAGAGACACTGGTACGGAGCAGCGTCATCATGGAGGGGCCCCAGTGCGGAGAGATACTGGTACGGAGTAGGTCTTGATTTGATTCTATGGCTGACCGTTGGGTCAGTGGCTGATCCTGTCCATTCCGGGCGATCAAACACACAACAGACTCACCTCCTGGTCTGAGAGCTCTCGCTTTGACCGTTTGGATTTAGGGTCAGCCCCATCCTCAGACATTCGCCTGCGTTTCCCCAGAGCTGGGTGTGAGAGAGACAGAAGATCCAAAAGTCATCAGCTGGCAACAGAAGGGTGGGATGTACTGGGGTGGGGAAGCGCGGGTTGGGGAGCAATGGGGAAGGACGGGGAAGGGTGGAAGGTGTTGTGGTGGGAAGAGACCGAGTGGGGACAGAGTCTCAAAACGCAGCAGCTGCCCGTTTAGGATGGGGGAGGTGGGGAGCACAAATGGATCCCATAAGGGTCCCTGGCCAAACGGGTGTGCACAAGGACACCCAGGTCCCACTGCACACTACCCCCCCCCCTCTCCCAATTTACAGCCATTCAGGTAGTAATCTGCCTTCTTGTTTTTGCTTCCAAAGTGAATAACCTCACATTTATCCATCATTGATTTGCTCACTCACCCAACCTGTCCAGATCATGCTGGAGGATCTCTACATCCTCATCACAGCTCACCCTCCCACCCAACTTGATATCATCTGCAAACTTGGAGATGTTACATTTTGTTCCCTCATCCAAATCATAAATATATATTGTGAATAGCTGGGGTCCCAGCACTGATCCCTGTGGCACCATACTAGTTACTGCCTGCCAATTTGAAAAGGACCCATTAATTCCTATTCTTTGTTTCCTCTCTGCCAACCAGTTTCCTATCCGTCTCAATACACTTCACCCAATCTCATGCGCTTTAATCCTGCACAATAATCTCTCGTGCAGGATTTTGTCAAACGTTTTCTGAAAGCCCAAATATACCACATCGACTGGCTCCCCTTGTCAACTCTACTAGTTACATCTTCATAGAATTCCAACAGATTTGACAAACATGATTTTCCCTTCATAAATCCACGCTGACTCTGTCTGATCCTGCCACTGCTTTGCTATAAAATCCTTGACAATAGATTCGAGAATTCTCCCCACTACCGATGTTAGGCTTTACTGGTCTATAATTCCACTTTCTCTCCACTCCCCTTTTTAAATATTGGAGTGACATTAGCCAAACTCCAAACTGCAGGGACTGTTCCAGACTCTTATAGAATTCTGGAAGATAACCACCAATGCATCCACTATTTCTAGAGCTACTTCCTTAAGTACTCTGGGGCCCTGAGGATTTATCCACTTTCAATCCCATCAATTTTCCCAGCACCATTTCTTTACTAACATTGATCTCCCTCAGTTCTTCCCTCTGACTAAATCTTGCATTCTCCAACAATTCTGGTATCTGATTTGTGTCCTCTTGTGAAGACAGAACCAAAGTACTATTCAGTTCCTCAGCCATTTCTGTGTCCCCTATTATACATTCCCCTGTTTCTGTCTGTAGGGGACCTACATTTGTCCTTACCAATCTCTTTCACTTCATGTACCTGTAGAAACTCTTAGCGTCAGTCTTTACGTTCCCTGCAAACTTACTTTCATACTCCATTTTCCCTTCTTAATCAGTCCCTTGGTACTTCTTTGCTGAATTCTGAACTGCTCCCAATCCTCAGACATATTATTTTTCTTGGTCAATCTGTATGCTTCTTCCTTGGATCAGATACGATCTCTCATTTCCTTTGTAATCCATATTACCCATTTTGCTTTCGTGACAGACAGGAATAAACAGTTGTTACAGTTCCCCCATGTGTTCCTTGAATGTTTGCCATTGCCTATCCACTGTTTATCCCTTTAAGTCACTCTCTGCAATCTATCAAGGCCAACTCATGCCTCATATCTTCGCAGTTTCCTTTATTAAGGTTCAGCACCCTAGTCTCCGAATCACCAATCTCACTCTCCATTTTGATAAAAAAAGTGTGTGTTTGAGGCGATAATCAAGATCAGCCCTGATGTTATAGAACAATACAGCGCAGAACAGGCCCTTCGGCCCTCGATGTTGCGCCGCCCTGTGAACTAATCTAAGCCCATCCCCCTACACTATCCCATCATCATCCATATGCTTATCCAAGGACTGTTTAAATGCCCCTAATGTGGCTGAGTTAACTACATTGGCAGGCAGGGCATTCCACGCCCTTACCACTCTCTGAGAAAAGAACCTGCCTCTGACATCTGTCTTAAATCTATCACCCCTCAATTTGCAGCTATGCCCCCTCGTACCAGCCGACATCATCATCCTAGGAAAAAGACTCTCACTGTCCACCCGATCTAATCCTCTGATCATTTTGTAGGTCTCTATTAAATCCCCTCTTAGCCTTCTTCTCTCCAATGAGAACAGACCCAAGTCCCTCAGTTTTTCCTCATAAGACCTTCGCTCCAGACCAGGCAACATCCTGGTAAATCTCCTCTGCACCTTTTCCAATGCTTCCACATCCTTCCTGTAATGGGGCGACCAGACTGCACGCAATATTCCAAGTGAGGCCGCACTAGCGTTTTGTACAGTTGCAGCATGACATCACGGCTCCGCAACTCAATCCCTCAACCAATGAAACCTAACACACTGTATGCCTTCTTAACAGCACTATCAACCTGGGTGGCAACTTTCAGGGATCTATGTACCTGGACACCAAGATCCCTCTGCACATCCACACTACCAAGAATCTTTCCATTGACCCAGTATTCTGCCTTCCTATTATTCTTCCCAAAGTGCATCACCTCACATTTATCTGCATTGAACTCCATTTGCCACCTTTCAGCCCAATTCTGCAGTTTATCCAAGTCTCCCTGCAACCTGCAACATTCTTCCACACTCTCCACCACTCCACCGACTTTAGTGTCATCTGCAAACTTACTAACCCATCCACCTATGCCTGCGTCCAAGTCATTTATAAAAATGACAAACAGCAGTGGTCCCAAAACAGATCCTTGTGGCACACCACTAGTAACCGGACTCCAGGCTGAATATTTTCCATCAACCACCACTCTTTGGCTTCTTTCAGAAAGCCAGTTTCTAATCCAAACTGCTAAATCTCCCTCAATCCCATGCCTCCGCATTTTCTCCGATAGCCTACCATGTGGAACCTTATCAAAGGCTTTACTGAAGTCCATGTACACCATGTCAACTGCCCTACCCTCATCCACATGCTTGGTCACCTTCTCAAAAAACTCAATGAGGTTTGTGAGACACGACCTGCCCTTGACGAATCCATGTTGACTATCTCCAATCAAATTGTTGCTTGCTAGATGATTATAAATCCTATCTCTTTTAATCCTTTCCAAAACTCTTCCTACAACAGATGTAAGGCTTATTGACTAGCAGAGTGTGCAAGGGGCCGACTGGCCTATCCCTGCTCCTAACTCATACGTAGATTCAGTCCTGGAGTCTTGGGGAGTAAGTCATTCATTGACTGAAACACTGACCTGTTTCTAGCTATGGCTCCAGGATAAAGGTGCTAAGCTCCACAAACCGTCTCCCATTCCCTCCACGGCTGATAGGGTGAGTCAGACAGTAACTGGCTTCAGATCACAGAGCACTCCCTCAGAAAACCAGGTGATAACTCAAAACCATAGGAGCAGCTCTTCAGGGGATGCAGGTTTGCTGAGGATGTGCACACAGCCAGAGGAAAAGCTATTGTGGTTGACAGGGCCTATTGCTGTGTCCAACATATTTGCCACATTTCTACCCTCGCCCCTTCTCTTCCCCCCCATAACAATGATAGGGTGTCCCTGACCAGCATCCACATCCAAAAGGCTCCATTTCCAGCAGGATGCCTCCATCCAGGTACATATTCCCATGCCCTCCGCTCCCCTGTCAGCCTTCTGCTGGAACGTTTCCCTCTACAATTCCCTGGTCCACTTCTAACACCTCCCCACACTGCCACAGCACCTTCCCCTACAATCACAGAAGGTGCAACACTCATCTGTTTACTTCCTCGCTTCTCACTATCCAAAGTCTCAGGCACATCTTCCAGCGATTTACTGCACTTCATTCAATCTAGTCAACTGTATTCACTGCTCACAATGAGGTCTCCCATTCAGTTTGTAAAAATGACCCTGAGCTTCCCCCTGCCATGTTCCCTGGCCAAAATCTCTGTGTCAGGCTTGCTGCAGTGCTCCAGCGAAGCTCAGCACAAGCTGGAAGAACAACACCTCATTTTCTCTGCAGGACTCAATATTAAGTTCAATACGTTTATATGTCCTTTACCAAACCCCACACCCCAGGCCCTATCATGGCAAAGGCTGCTTTTAGCACAGCCGATCCATTTTCATTCACTTATCATTCACCCAGTTATCAGCTTTTCTTTCTCTCTAGTTTACTATCAGCCATCTCATTGTCCCTCAGAGCTCCATCTCCACCAATCCCCTCACTCCTTCTCTTACCCTACCACCCCATTCCCCCATCTTCAGCATGCAGACCACCTTCTCCCAGCTACCATCAGTTCGAAGGAAGAGTCACTGGACCCCAGACGCTGACGCTGCTTTCTCCTCGCTGATGGTGCCAGGCCTGTTGGGTTTCTCCAGCAATTTCTGTTTTTGAAGAAGGAAAAGCTTCCCAGCTTTGGACAAGCCTTGAATGAAAGCAGAGAGCAGGTTGGTGACTCCTTACCAACAACACTGAGATTGGGCACGGTGTACATCTCTTTCTCATCAGTGACCAGTGTCGGAGCATGAGGGGGCTGCAAGCCTTCAGCAACCACACACTCAGAGACCAGGGCACATTTCTGCAGGAAGTGGGTCTGCACCAATCGGATGAAGGTATTCGAGGTCTCACTGTGTTCCCTGGTTTTACTGTCTGTGCAGAGGAAGAGCCAAGGACATGAGAAACACTACCCAAATGAAGCACTGGCCTGTAAGGCTCACCCTTCAGAACAATAACAACGCCGCCCCCTCAGCTTCCCACCCCACCCCGTACGCAACTAATGCTTGCGGTCACGCCCTGCCCGCGACTCCCCCACCCCACCAACTACCGTACATGACTCCCCCTCATCCCCGCCCACCGTACACGACTTCCCCTCCCCTCCCAACCCCACCGTACGGGACTCCCCCTCCACACGTGCTCTCCGTCATCCGTACAGTATGCAGGTCCCCCCACCATACGCACCTCCCATACGTGGCTCCCCCCCCCCCCCACCATCATACACAACCCCTCCCCCTGTACATGACCCTCTCTTACACATTCCCTCACTCTGTACACATGCAACCCCTACCCTGCCATGAGCTGTATACGAACCACACTGACCCCAGTACAGACTTTGCTACTGATCTTTACTTCATCACAAACTCACATATACTCCCTGCCAGTGTCCTCTCTCCCTCTCCCCTCCTCTACATTCAAATGCTGGTTGTACCCTCCATTTCTTCCTTCATGCACTCTCACCTTCCATTGTTTCTCTCAGCCTGTCAGCCACTTTCTTCACAACTGCACTCATTGTCATCTTGCCATTCTGCAGCAGTTCCTCCACAATCAGCTCCCCTGTGTCTCCGTACAGCGTCTTAGCTGAGTAGATATAGCGTGGGTATCGCAGGATGCGAATGATGTGTGCACAGTGCACTTCGTACTCTACAAAGCCCCTCTTGTGCACATGATAGGAAGCAAAGTTGTGGTGGATCAAGACGCAGAGAGCTTTCTTAACCTGGAACATAGCAGTATGACAGTCAAGGTCCCTGCCCACCAAACTTTCCCTCTACATGTCCCACTGACACCCCTCTGCTAGCCAAGGCCCAGTTTCCAGCCATGCTGTGACCTCACCATGTCCCTCTCCTCATCCTGTCAATGTAGCCAGCTGTAGCAGGCTTTTCTTTTAGCTATGGAAGAGTCTGTTCAGCTATCTCAGAACAGATTGGTGGCTTTCCTTCAACCCCCATCAGCCCTTAGCAGCAAACTGCACCACCACCCCCACCCCTCCACACAGATACCTGATCAATCGGCGTTTCAGTATCTTTCGCAATTAGCCGGAGAGGCTGGCATCCTGTGCGAATTAGGTGGGTGCCAACTTTGGCTACGATCTCACCGTAGTGTGCCTGGAGCAAGCAGGAGCAGATCTGTGACTCAAAGTGTGTCATTCCTGATCAGGTTCGATCTCGTCAGACTCCGTCCTGCAAGTTCACATGAATCACTATTAATTCAGTGACGGCTTTGAAGTCAGAGACTGCTAGAACAATACCTTCCGTCTGAGGGAAAGAAAACAGCAGGAAACATTGTGAAGGGAATGGGAACAGACAGTGCAGCAGAAACTCAGGAATTCTGGCAGAGAGAAACAGAGTTAAAGCTTTTAGTCTGAATCTGACAGGTTTTGAAGAGGACTGGAAACAATAACTCTGCTTCTCTGTCTCCACAGTTACTGGTGCAGCTGCTGAGTTTCTCCAACACTTCACTGTTCTCATTTCAGATTTCCAGCATCACAGTATTTTCACATGAAGTGGGCTGGTAACATTCAGGCAGCCGACAGGAACAGGGTGGAGATAACAAGCGTGGGGCTGGATGAACACAGCAGGTCGAGCAGGATTCTCCAGCATCTGCAGTACCTTTTATCTCAGGAACAGGATGGAGGGAGTTTTACTCTGTACCCAGCCCCGTGCTGTCCCTGTCCCTGTCCCTGGGAGTGTCTGACGGGGGGTGCAGTGTAGAGGA